>JAKLLW010000034.1:0-77627 GCA_022814695.1 Neocatenulostroma microsporum
CAATTTAACCAGATGGCTCAGATGATGCCGCCACCGCCGAAGAACACGCAGTCAGCGCCAAACTCGCAGCTCAGCTCACCGAACGTCTCACCTCCGCATTCGTACGCGACGTACTCCAGCAATCCCGGTTCCTACATCACGCGAAACGTGAGTGGCGACATCAGCCCTGCAGCTGGCAGCTTCCAACATAGGCCCATGGACATCAACCTGCTGGCGACGGCTGCATCGCAGGTCGAGCGCGAGAATAACTCGCAGATCCCCAATCAGCACCTCTCACTTCCCACTGGCCGCTACCCGTATCAAAGTCACCCTTACGGCACTGGTCGCATGCCCTCCCTCTCCTCGTACCACTACTCTTCGAATCCGACGTCGCAGCCAATGTCACGGTCACATTCGCAAGAAGACGATCAGTATGCGGACCGACCTTCGAAAAAGTCAAGACCGGGCTCGCCACAGTCAACCGCGCCACCATCTCCGGAGTTCCCACACGAGTCTACGTCTCCGACACCAGATCATACGCCACTTGCGACGCCATCGCACTCACCGCGATTGCGGCCGCAGTACTTCCATAATGGTGTGCAGCTTCCTACCCTGAATCACCTCTCCCTGCACCATCAGCCGCCACCCGCGCTTGCGCCTGTGGAACCCTCAGCTGATGGTCAGCAGCCGTACGTTCCAGCTCAGCACAGCGGTCTGCGGATTAGCGAGATCATGGAAGCCGGTGACGGTGCGCAGAGGAAGCTGCCAGTTCCGATGGTGCCTGTGAAGGACAACAGTTACACGAAGATTAACGAGCTGAGAGAGCCTGGGAGTGGCATGAGCAGCGGTCAAAGTAGTAGTCGTGCGAGCGAAGCCGGCAACGACTTACAGGATCGGATGTAGTGTCTGATGCGACAGGCAACACTGAACCCACTGATAGAACGTTCGCGCGCGAAGACTGAGCGGCAACGAATGAAAGCAACACGCTTTACGGCCTTAGTGCATAACTGATGAGGTACTTTACTCACGGCGAGGAGTTCTAGCGATAGATTGGACGGCGAACAGCGGCGAAGGACAGACATGGAAAGTCGCGAGACTGGCTGGGACGGGTTGCCTCTGAAAGGCTGTTACTGGTGGTTTCGAAGCGCCCATATACCAACGGTCGAAAGCGACTGGCATTGTAGCGACTGACTTTTCTTGCTATGTACTATTTGACATTGCTCTGCTCTATACCACGCGCCGTATGGCTGCGCCAGTATGCATTGATAGATCACATTCATGCTCACCCTCTCGTCACACCTACCGTCTACGACTGCCGGTCTGGTTTCTCGTCGATCTTGATTGTCTGGTCAAGCTCTCAGCTCCACCTGGTCACCATCATGATCTACGTCGAGCATACCCCGGTGTCGCTGAGTTGATTATCCCCACAATAGTCGTCTCCACACTCCACTAAGGCGTGGAGAAGTCACGAAGTCTATACACCTCACGCCAGGAGACGAGGTTTGTTGACAAGGGAAGCTCAGCATCTTGCTGTTTGTCCTGCCCTTTCGAGAAAAGCGCAGCTCCAACTATTACCACATGTAGCGCTGGCCGTGAGCATGCCCTTGACGACGCTGCTGCTACTGCTGCCGCTACTGCACATTTTGAAGGTATGAAGAACGATTGTCCGACGAAGCGGGTCGTCAACAGAGCTTAGAGATTGCCCATAAACAGTAACCCGAGGTGGTTTCACAATGACTTGATCTACTTTTCCCCATCCTGCACCCCAGAGCTCCAGAGGTGCCACACCTTCGCGAGAGTTTCGTCCAATTCCAACAGCGCACATGTCAGCTGCGCGCGTCATCTCTCTGCCGTCATCCCCACACCAATCATTTCAGTCGCAAACCTTCTCAACCACCTGCAAAGCTCTCACCATCTCATCCTCTTCTCAACACTTCCCAGTTTCCACGCCTTCTGGTGTGATGTCGTAACACATCATACGCACTCTTTCTGCCCGGTCATCATAGGAGCGATAAGGGTGATGCTACGCTGGCCAGGGGCAGCGGAGGTCATGCTTCCGTGAACTCACGTCCCGAATGGTATGAGGTATGCGGAGCTACTGCCGAGGCGCCTGGATCGGTCTGCCTCGAAGCTTTGGAAGCGTGGGGTAACGCCGGCACTTCATGCGAGATGCGGGTGAGCGGTAGAGGTTGCGATAAGACGGTGTGGCTTGCTTTCCTTCAGATTACCGACTCGGTAAGAGAAGCGCTGAAACAGTAGGGCCCGATATGCGAGTGAGGTGCCGCGGTAAGTGGGCGAAGGATCCGAGGTAGCACCGCGTGTGAGGAAGTCACGAAGGTTACTTGGCGGGTATTGCGCCATTGCTGAACAGCGGTAGCAACTCCTGCTAGTCCTCTACCCAACAGTCCAGACCGATGAATGCGACCAGGCTGCATGTTCGTCCAGTATCGCCGGCTTCCTGAAACTTCAGCGCAGCACACCGACATGCACGGCGAATCCGCTGCTTTCTTTCAAGCCGTCAGTTAGCATACTTCCTGGGACGCGCCACACGCGGAACACTCGCATGAAGGCCTTCAGCCAGTCCTCGAAGACCTCCATTTGCCGCAGCTGCTGGACTATTATGCAGACCGTCGGTCGATGGTCGTGGTCGACGACGGTCTCGACCTGCCTTCGAAGATCGCAAATGTCGGCACAAGTCTGGGTGAACGGCTCCACGAGAGCGTAGTTGTAGATGCAGTCACATGCGAAAACGATGTCAACGCCTTGGGCAAGGTCGCTGCTGCTTAGGTGCTTCTGGACGTCGTCTTCTTCCCAGTCAAGGGCGAGGACTCTGATATTGTTTGCTTGGGTACGCTTTTTAGATGACTTCCGGCCAAGATGGGAGGGTTTGCCGCTCGTGTGGGCAGCCCCTGCCTCGATGTTGGCCTTCAAGATCTTCAAGACCTGCTGCTGGTCTGTAGCAATCACGTTACCGACGCTCGGAGCGAGAGTGCAAGCTACGATGCCGGATACGCCTGACCCAAGTTCAAGTACCGTGCTGCTGCCACCAAGTATGGCTTGCTTGATAGGCAGGCTCTCTGGAGACGAAAGCCATTCAGCGACCCTCACCGAGCTCTGCCAAACTGCTGCGCCCGTAGTGCCTCGCTGGCTGCCCGACTGTAGTAGTCCGGGCGACTGATTGATCGTGTAGTCTTTGCCAGCGATTGTAAGCTCCAGAGTATCGGCCTTGGGATCGATCATACCAAGGTCGGGAAGAGCAGCCGCTTGCGTGAACAGATCGTACGTCTCTACACCTACCTGTTACTACCGTGCTTCTCATGGCACCGTCTCCATTATAGTTGCTGACCTTCGTCTACTTCCTGAATTTCATCTCCAAGGGAGGCCAGGAAGTCGTCCATTGCCCTCTACCGACTTTGTGACTTGCCCCGTTCGAAGTCCTTGACGCTTCCCATCCTAGCGGATCTATTAGAAGAATTTCACGTTCTCAGATGCACATCTTCTGTGGTGATGAGGTGGCAAGATTGTTGAAGGACTCAACGACTGACAGAGTCTTGCCATTGAAAAGAACTCGGCTACGCTAGCCGGAGCCCTACTCGTCGCCGATAAGGCGCGATAAGCGTTGTATCTTGTCACTTTCAATGAACTTTTTGTCCGTCTGCAGTCTTCAAGAAACACCATTGCCGCCCACCATGGCCAACGACGACCTCCCAGCATGGAAGTCAGAAATGATTGATCTGGCTCTTCAGTCTGGCGTCCTGACATTCGGCTCCTTCAAGCTGAAGTCAAACCGCATCTCCCCATACTTCGTCAACTGCGGCCTCTTCTGCAAGGCCAAGCTCATACGGGGGATCAGCGAGGCTTATGCCAAAGCGCTTGATAGCTACTCCAAGGAGCACAGCGATTGGGACTTTGATGTACTGTTCGGGCCGGCTTACAAGGGTATACCACTCTGCGCGACAACGGCAGAGAAGTTGGCTGGCTTGGACAAGAAGTGGGATGATGTAGCGTACAGCTTCAACAGGAAGGAGGTCAAGGACCATGGTGAAGGTGGCCTGATGGTTGGTGAGAGCCTGAAGGGCAAGAGAGTCGTGATTATCGACGATGTCATGACTGCAGGGACAGCGATACGCGAGGCGATCTCCATCATTGAAGGCCAAGGCGGCAAGCTGGTGGGTATCATTGTGGCTATAGACAGGCAGGAGAAGATGCCAAGCCAGAGCGAGAAAGAGGGCAAGGGCGACGATGGTACGCCGCGTGGAGGCACGATCGGCGAGGTGCGAAGAGAGACTGGTGTGCCGGTCATGGCTGTCCTTACGTTGAGCGATATAATCGTGGGCATGAAGAAGCTGGGTCGCGAGGAGGAGATGAAGCAGATGGAGGCGTACTATGAGCAGTACAAGCCAACGGATTGAGTAGGTCAGGATCCAAGTCTACAAGGTTGTGCCTGGCAGCAGCGACCACCAGTATCCGTTCACGAGGGCGCACCCATGTAGTGTGGAAACGAGGACATCACTCGGCAGCCAGTCAGAGTCAGGTGCCAGATGTCTATGTTGCTATTGCCATGGCGGCAATGCAGCGGCGACGAGCCATAAGACGCAGATCGTCTGCCGTCACATCGTGCACCGCGACTGGCGGGCAGCATGGATGGAGGAGATCTAGCGACGGCGTTCGAGGCTCAAGGCGATGACATTGCCATGCCCGCGTAAGGCCTTGTCCGCTCGTGCAAAGTGGGTAGCTTACTTAGCTAGCCTACAATACAACATCAGCCTTCATGAACCATCTCACGCACCACCCCGCGTACAGCAGGTCTACATGGTGGTGAGGTAGTAGTACCCATCACGTACACCTTGCGCCCGTCCGTGAAGGAGGCTGGTACAGCACCATCAAAGAGATCACGCGCGATAGGAGCGCTGAATGCGATGCAAGCCAGCATAGCTAGTGCGACAGCAGCGCGAGCATTAAAGACCGGTCGCAATTAGCATACGTGCATGATAGACCCAAGCGCAAAGGAGACCTCTCCAGCTCCCTGCCAGCCGAAGCCAGCAGAGAAAGACTAATAAGGCCTCGTAGGACCCCCTGAAACCTGCACCCCTCGTAGGAGGATCCGGACCGGTAAGCGGTAGATAGCAATATATAGCAAGCAAAGCAACGCAGCGAAAGCAAAGTAAGTAGTAGTAGATAGCAATAGATAGTAGGCGAGAAGGAAGGAAACGCAAGAAAGCAGAGTAAGTAGTAGTATATAGCAGTAGATAGCAAGCAAGAAAGCAAATAAATACGAGAAAGCAGATAGGTAGCAAGATATGTAGTCGTAGATAGCAGTAGATAGCAAGATAGATAGTAAGATAGATAGCAAGATAGATAGCAAGATAGATAGCAAGATAGATAGCAAGATAGATAGCAAGATAGATAGCAAGATAGATGGCAAGATAGATGGCAGAGTAGACGGCAGGATATATGTGTTGTAAACGGCTGATACGCAAAAGATGGCTGTCAAACGAAGGACAAGGCGGATGTAAAGATGGACAAGCGTGGTGAGAGGAAGGAAGGAAAGAGCAAGCTGGAAGTTCTGGGGGGCAGACTGGTTTATATGTCGAGCACCTGACTCGGGTGGTGAGCAAGTATCTTTCCACATGGATGGTAGAGGTGTACCGCTTGGGCATCAGGCTGACGCGCTGACCAGGACTACGGGTCACGCACCGCAATGATCGCTCCGAGATTGACCGTTGTCGGGTCTCCAAAAGTCGGCATGCGTGATACCTATGTTGTTGCATCATCGTAAACGGCTGGTAGGATATGGTCGAGAAACATCACGCACTCGGCTCCGGAGGAACGGAGTGTGATATCTCTATCGCATGGCTCTCTCGTGAACTCGCAGTACTATCGGAACCTTGAAAACCTTGGGCGGCGACGTCCATTGTCACCGACCCTTGCGCGTTGCTATTGCTTGCAACTGATACGAAGACTGGAGCTGACTGATACCTTATGCATACTCAGAAAAGCTACGTAAATACAATTACAACGTCAGTCCCTTTCTTCACTGAAGCATCCCTCACGCACTGCTCCCTACGCCCGCTGATCCGTGATCTCATTACCATCGTGAAATGTACCTACCTACAGCCCCAGGGCGCCATGTCGTGCCGTGTGAAGCTCCCCTACTTGTCACCATAAGCCTTCTTAATAGCCTGGTCGTACTTCTCCGTGATACCCTTCCTGTTCAGCTTCTGCGCCGACGTAACAAGGCCCTACAACATCTATTAGCATACCATACACCACCACAGTAAGACGGGAAAGGTGAGGACTCACGTTCTGGGGTGTCCACTCCTCCTCACTAAGCACAACTCCATCAATAATCTCAATCCCGGACAACCCGCCTTTCTTCCCCGCCGCCTGCATCTCCTTGAGCACCACACTATGCATCTTCTCATTCTGGCACAAGTCGTCGAGACCGTGACCTTGAATTCCATTCTCCTCCGCCAACTTCTTCAGCGCAGGCTCCGCTGGCTGCACAATAGCGATTGGCTTCATCTTATCCGGGTTCGCGTACACGCAGATATTGCCCACCACCGGACAAGACCTATACACCGATTCGAGCTTTTCGAGGGCGATGTACTCTCCATGACTCATCTTCACCAAGTTCTTCTTGCGATCAATAATGCGGAGCTGGCCAGCGGAGTCGAATTCGCCTATATCGCCTGTCTTGAACCAGCCGTCGTCTGTGAAAGACTCTTTCGTCTCTTTCTCGAGGTCCAAGTACCCTTTCGTGATAGACGCGCCGCGAATCCAGATCTCTCCCTGCGGAGGCGTGTTCGTGGAGAAGTATCCCGCGTCTTCAAAGTCCACGAGCTTGACCTCTACGGACCCTGGAATCTCTCCCAGCGCGCTGTCAGTCCAGCAAAGAGGGTCTGTAAGCGCACCCATAGCAGCAGTCTCGGTGAGACCGTACCCCGAAATCATAGGCGCAATGGCCATGGAGATGAAGCGCTGAGTATCCTTCGCAATTGGCCCACCGCCGTTCAAGCAGATCCTCAGGCGGCCGCCGGTAGCTTCTTGGATCTTCTTAAAGACCACATTGTCCAAGATACTTGTGCCGAGGCCAGAGAGAGGCATGTACGAAGAATTAGCCATCATGAAACTCTTGGCGCTCATGGCACCCCAGAACATGTTCTTAACAATCGGGTTCATCTTGCTGACTTTGGCCATGATGCCTTTCTTCACCGTCTCCCACACCGCAGGGACACCGACGAGGATAGTGGGTTTGAATTCGGCGATGTCGCCGCGACAGTTGCGCATACTAGCGTCGGAGATGGTTTTGGGGTTGCCGTAGCCCATTGTTCCGCCCCAGTAGAGGCAGGCGGACTCGAAGACGAACTCGAGGATGTGTGCCAATGGGAGGTAGGTGAGGAGACCGTCGCCGGGACCGAGGTAAGCGCCCACGATGGTGTCGACGCCGGCGATGGCGGCGAGGACGTTGCGGTGCGTGAGCAGGACGCCCTTTGGTGTGCCGGTTGAGCCGGAGGTGTACATGATGCAGCAGAGGTCCTCTGGCTTAGGAGGCGTGGGCTCGACCTTCTCTGCCTCGCCGAGCTTGATGAACTCGCTGAAGCTGTGGACCGTGAGCTCCGGGTGCGCATCCTTGAGCTTCTTGATATCCGCCTCCACCTTCTCCGGGTCCGCCTTGCTCGTGCTCGCCTCATCATCGTTGTAGATAACGTGCTGAATATCCTTCGCCTCATTCAGCGGCTTGATCAGCTTCGTCAGAAGGTGCGGATCCAAGAAGATAGCCTTAGCGTTCGTCTGCAACAAAGAGTGCTTCAGTCCCTCCTCCCCCAGAGTATCATACGCAGTCACAATCGGCATACTCTGGCTCGTAGCCCCATGCGCCGTAGCCAACCAATGCGGATGCGTCGCCGCAAACAAATGCACCCGATCATCCTTCTTCATCCCCAGCGCCCTAAATCCACAGCCCACGTTCAAGACCATTTGCTCGTACTCGGTGAAACTCATGTAATCGTAAGGGCTGAGCTCGAAGTACTGCCACTTCTTATCCTGCTCCACCTCCTCCCCATCAACCATCTTCTTCACTTTCTTCGTCTCCTCGTGCATAGTTATCAACCGCCTCTTTCCCAAAGCCTTGGCATTGCCGAATTTCTTGCTACTCCTCACCACAATGTCGAAGATGGTCTTCGTCTCCGGGTCCGGCGTCACCAACAGCTCATCCTTCGTGCGTACATTCCTCCTCGGGATCGTCTCCCCATCCACCTTCTTATACCCCGGTGCCTCAACTGTGTAAGGCGGCCGCTTATACACTTTCGGCTGGGGAACCATGGTCTTGAGGTCCTTGTGGTTCATGATGTCGGCCATGTTGTCCGGGGAGTACTGCGCGTTAGATATGTTGGGGTTCAGCAAGCCAAAGTATTGAAGGTACGAGTCTACGATCGACATGTGACTCGAATCACGGTAGGATTGTAGGATTCGGATATGGCGGGATTGTTAGGTATTGAGGATTGAGGAGGATGATGTGAGCATGAACACTTGCACGTTGCCTGGTTGGAGCATGGACACCGCTGCACCGACGTCACTGGCGTCGCAAAAGCAGATCTCGGATGGTGCCGGCGGAAGCAACGGCCGCAGTTTACGCGGCAATAAGATCTGAGTGGTGGGTGTTGAAACACGATCACTACTGGCAACGTGGTCAAGTGATGAGTGATTTGGAGCTTGTACACGTCGTAGCAGACTGCAATACACATCGCAAATAGCTAGCAAGTAGGATCAGATCCTCAGCGAAATCTCGGCCGATACATAACCAGCCATCATCTTCCCATCGGCAGACCCATCAGTACCGTACAGTACTCGCACTCATAAACTCCGCCCCTTAACACCAAGCTAGTACGCAGCAACATCGCGGACTCATCACTTTCCCACAAACTCCCCTCACTTCGTCTTCCTACTCTTCTTCGGCGTCCCCTGCAGCACCTGCGCACCACTAGCCTTCATCTCGTCCAGCGCATCCTCCGTCAACTTGCGCTTCTTGCTGACAGCCTCATGGCGCTTGCCAACTTCGTCCTCGAATTGCTTGGCAGCCTTGCGCTTCTCCTGCCGGGCGTCCTTCAGCTTGGCGACGACGTCGGAGAAACGACCGAGGAACCAATCGCCTGCCTCTTCCCACTGGTTGATGTTCAAGGAGGCGAGGAAGCGTGCTTGGTCCCCCTGCTGCATCTGGAAAGCGGTCTGAAGCTTGTCATCTAGCGAGTCCCCTCGTAGTGAGAAGGCGTCGATGTGGGGGTTCGTATCGAAGTCAGCGGCCTTGAGCTCCGGGTAGGTCATTTCGAAGAGACGCGGCGGCTCAACGTCTAGGAGGAGCTGTGGCTCTTCGGGCTGCTCGTCAGGCTGGAAGCTCTGGCGCAGGTCCTCAGCACCCTGGAAGCTGTGGCGTAGTTCTTCCTCACTCTTGGCGTCAGAATCGGCAGGTTGCTCGTGGGACGGCGCTCTCTCCTCATCGTAGTCTTGTGTCGGCGTGGAAGTACGGCTAACATGCTTCGAGGCCGGCTTGAGTTTGCGCTGATGGTGGTGCTGCAGTGCTGGTGCTGGCTCGCTGGCGTCGGGTGTGGGTGGCACTCTCTCATGGCGCCGCTCGTTCAGCAGCTTGTCCATCTCAGGAGGCCTTGATCCCGGCTGTGTCGAGTTCGTTGAGGCTTGCTGTTGCGGTGGACGCTGCTGCTGGGGTAGAGATTGTAGTGTTGTGGCCGGACGTCCCTGAATGGCTGCCGGACGAGAAGCCGCCTTCGGTACTGGAGCTTTGCCAAAGGAGAAGCCTGCACTGATATTGTTGATGTTGTTGATGTCAGGGCGCTGAAGGCCAGCAGGTGGCTGCATGAGACCGTCTTGCTTGGCAGTGCCCTGGCCGGCATGCTTTGGAGGTGACGGGCGACGTGGCTGGGCTTGGTTCTGAGGTTGTGTTCCGAGTGACTGTCTCGTGCCGGACCCACGCGTTGGCAATGGGGCTGAAGCAGGAGGCGCAATTGTCGCTTGCGGACGTGGAGCTTCGGGCCTTCCTCTCTCAGCATGGTCGGAGACTGAAGGCACACCGTCAGTAGTGGTCGGATAGGAGTCACCCTTGATGTAGGGCAACCAACTTCCGTCAGGCTTGTTGCCTTTACCACTCCGAGTTGCCTGCAAGATCTTCTGTTGTCTCGCACTGAGAGCAGCAGGAGGAGCGACCGGATCGTCTGGAAGCTCCTCGTCGCTCGAGCTGGAAGAGTAGTACTCGCCGGGACCGAGTGGTGGGCTCGTTCTGCCTTCATCAGTCTGCCTATCGCGAGGCCGTTGCGGTTGCTGTGCTTGCTGAACATGCTGCTGGCCGTTGAGGGTACTGGCATTCAACGATGTGTTGTCCGTAATGCTCGGGTCAGTGTCGTAAAAAACACGCTGCCCATCAGACGGCCGTCGCCCCGGTTGCGGCACGTTTTGCATCTTGCTAGGCGCGTTCTGTGGCGCATTGCTACGCGTACGTCGATTGTTCGCAAGCTCCGGGAGTGGCATCTTGAGATCGTCGTTGCTCTTGTGCCTGCCCGACGCGTTTTGCGTGCCATCAGGCGTCGCATTCCTTTCTTGGACGTACTTCTGCATCTTGCCGCCGTTATTTGCGTGGCTATGATGCTGATCGTCCGCCGTGTATGTGCAAAGCTGTTGAAGCTTTACGAGGTGCGAAGGAAAAGAATAACATGAGGTTGAAGAAGAAAGACGCGTCGCGAAATGAAGTCGAATTGAAACTCCGCTTGACCGAAGTCGGAAGGCGCGCTCGAGTCCCGACGTCATGTGCCCTCCATCAATGATATGGAAGAACACATTCGTTATCAGTCCTCTATTCTTCTGACTCACACTCTTTTGAGCTGTCTGAAATTGCTGGCCTGCTGTTCGACAATGGCTGAGCTGAGAAATGTACCGCGAGGCATCTTTGCTCTCCCAAACGAGGTACGCACCCTCACTCACATTAACATCAATCAGACGGAAGCATTCACTAACACTACCCAGATCCTTCTATCAATCTTCAACCTCTTCCCAACCCGCGCACTCCTCCCATTCACGCCAACATGCCAGCACTTCCACTCGCTTATCCTCCGCGTCCTCCACTATCGCCTACAGCTCGTCGCTGGTCTGGCCGGGCATATGCTGTACCTCGAATGTCACCATCCCTCGGCTAGACTGACGGCCTCAAAGTTCTTCTGCACATCACTGGGCACAGACGGACTCGATGAGCTGTTAGCAAAGATCAACGAGGATACGAGCTGCGTGGGACATGTCAAGCAAGCGGGCTCGTTGTACTCGCGCTTCAGGCCTCAGCGCAAGGAGCCAGAACTCAGAGCGCCACAGAAGCATCCCGCTGGCGATGTACCTGGCTCGAGGACATACCGCGGTCCCGAAGATGGCAATGCTGGTAGCGCAGCACTGCCAGCCGATCAGGTAGTCACCGAGACAGTCACAGTAGACGCCCACGACCTCTTCTCCCAGCTCACAACCCTCGCCTACCTCGGCAAGCGCGAGCTCACCCGCGGCCTCCTCTTCAGCATTCAGGAAGTCAGCGAGGGCACGATAAGAGTCTGGCGTGATTGGCTGTCTCGACAGTGCGAGAGCAAGAAGTGGACAGACGGCGAGAATGTGGTTGTACATCACGATCCACCTACTAGTCCTACGACTGGCAATGGCAAAGGGAAAGGGAGAGCAGACAGCTTGACCGGCTACCCCGATCCGACGAAAGACCCGAGTATACTCTGGATCAACACTCGGGACGACAATGTAGGCATCAAGTTCCGCGTTAGAGAGAGGAAGTGGAAGAGAGCGACGCCTATATTGTTCACGAGCGATGTTGAGGTTGCTGTAAGCTACGAGGTTGAGTTTGAAGGTAAGGAATCGCTGCTGTCTGAGATGATGTGACGAGATGCTGATACGACGACGCAGAGGTGCTCATCCGAACAGCGCATCTGCTACTCAAGCTCGAGGAAGCCGAGCAGCAGATGGCGAACAACAACGGCAAAGCCATCGTTTTCGGCTCATATGCAGGCTTGCAAGAGTTCAACACCAGTGGCCATCCACGAAGATGATGGGGTGTCCGTCGCATGACCTTCCGCGCCTAGGTTTCGCAACTGTACAGACGTTGGTACGACGTTTCCGAACAAAACCACATCTCCATTCGGCATCAAGAGGCACTATGCAGTGTCCACCCAACCCGTACATTGAACCCTGAGGCGGAGACTCGAGCTTCGGCCACCATTGAACCGAAAGCTCCACTCGAGCTCCATGCGTAGCAGATAGGGTACCTTACAGCAGACCCTCTTTGTCTCCCTTCTACCTATTGAACCTTCGCATGTTAGAAAGGCCTACAGAGTACATCTGCTGCACGTTGTCAATCCACCGTTCCGAGCAAGCACCAACTCTCAATCCTAATCACCCATCACCATGTCCACCACCCCCTCCACCCAACCTCTTCGCATCGCCCAGGTCGTCCGCCTAAAACCATCCTCTCTCCAAGCCTACAAAGATTGCCACGCAGCCGTCTGGCCAGCCGTGCTCAAGCAGATAAAGGACTGCAATATTGCCGATTACAGCATCTTTTTGGACGAGAATTCCATGAACCTCTTCGCTACTATGAAGTACACGGGCAACGACTTCGAGGGCGACATGGAGAAGATGCAAGCCAATCCGGAAGTGCAGAAGTGGTGGCAGATGACTGATGGGATGCAAGAGTCATTCGTCGAGGGGAGTAAGGGATCTATGGATCCGAGGGGTTGGTGGAGGGGGTTGGAGGAGGTGTTTAGATGTGAGTAGGCCATCGTGCGCATGGTGGGTTGGACTTTGGGTGACGGGAAGGGTTGAAGAAAATGGTGTTGATCACTATGCACGCTATGTACGGAGGAGTGAAAGCCTTATGTCTTCGAGATTCGAAGACAGCAGCCCACGCAACTGGTTATTGCCGCCAAGCAACAACATCAACAGGCTCATCCCACAGCTCAAGCGCCTGCTTTCTCGGCATAGCCTCACCACTATCCGGCGGTAGACGCCAGATCGTGATACCGAACCCACTCATCTTCAAGCTCGTCACGAGCGGTCCAAGAGTCAGCCTCTTCACCACGAATCCTCGCTTCTCCAACTCCGTCTTTGCGAGCTCAGCGAAACGCGCCAGTACCTCATCTGAAGTACTGCCGAGCGAGTTGAGCAGCATCACCACTTCATTGTCGCTGTTCGGGTGCGAGGACTTGGAGAAAGGGATGAAGGCTCGATCTTCATCTTCTATGTTGAGGAGAAGGTCGAGCATTTGGGAGGTGAGAGCTTCGGGTGTGGGTATCGGTGAGATCTGCTGTAATCCTGGCTCGCCGTGGGCGCCCATGCCGAGCTCGATGGTGGCTGGAGGGAGGGTTTGGAGGTCGGTTATTGTGGCATTGGGTAGTGCAACGCTACACAGCTACCAGTCAGCTTGCAGAACCCATCTCCACGCTTCCTTCTACACATCTAAGGCAACTTACCGATCAAAAGCCACCCCAATAGTCCCAACATTAGCAGCAACATACTCCATGACCTCAGCTACTCTTTCAAGACTTTCACCCTGCTGCGCAAGCGCACAAGCACTCTTCAGCGCAACCAAATGCCCACTCAACCCTCTCCTCCCAACCTTCCCTCCCTTCTTCCTCCCCACAGCAACATCATCACCCACAGGCGTAAAATGCACCTTATACCCCGCCGCCTGCGCCCTCGTAATCGCCAAGCCAGCATTCAAGATATCACCCGTGTAATTCCCACAAACTATCAACGTCCCTTTACTCTTACTCCCATCGGCAGGCTGACACATCTTGATCGCCTCGAATATCTGAGCAGCAGTTGGGGAAGCGAAGACGTTACCGGAGACGTAGGCGGAGAGGTAATTGTGGCCTACGAAGCCGCCGAACATGGGCTCGTGGCCGCCGCCTGCGAAGCCTATGGTTGTTACATGGTCTTTGGCGAAGGTGAGGAGGTCGTTGCGGTATATGGTCTTGTATTCGGCGTTGTAGGAGAGGGAAGGGTTGAGGTAGGTGAGGCCGGTTAGGGCGTCGTTGATTGCTTCGGAGGGGTCGTTGATGAAGTGGAATGTTTCCTTTGCCGGAGGCGCTTTTGTCTGCGTCTCGGTAGCCATGATCGTCTTGTGAGTTCTGAGCAGCGGGAGTAGCAGTGATGTATTGATTCAATAGCCCACTGTCACAGAAACGAGACGGAAGCTGGTAGATGAAACGGTCCAAATCTTGCACAGGCAATGATGAGCGCAACTGCAAAAAGGAAACTTACGACTATGTCTCGGCCTACAGATTGGTCATTGTTCCTCGAAAGGTACAGATACAGTAGTACAGTAGTCGTAGGAGGGGAAAGGAAAGCCGACAGCTCAATGAGGCGGGGCAGCGTAGGCAGGCACGAGAGCCGGGATTGCCTCTTCAGGAATGCCGATCACGTGCATCGCAGCAGAAGAGTATCTCGACAGTCTTTGGGTATTGCTCTCATGGTTGGCGTCGCGCTGATTGTGCTTTGCTCCCGATCATCGCTGAGTGCGAAGGGGTCCAAAATTGACAACAACTGCATTAGAGATACAATCAGATATCCAGATGATCGTGCATATTCTTACAGACGGAGACTGATCGCTCAGACCTTCGCCTCACCATCGGCCTTGCTCTCCGGCTCGTTGACCTTGTGAATTCGCCTCCATTCTTCAGCATCCATCGCATCGTCAGCATCGTTTGCCGTAAGCTCAGGTGTCTCCTCGTCTTCGATCTCCTCGGGAAGAATCAGATTCAGGAACAGCGCCAGAAATGCAGTAACCGCGAAGCCAGTCTCCATTACCAGCTCGATGGCGTTGAAGAAGCCCAAGAGCGAGTGGTTGTTCGTAGTCGTGGGCAATGTGAAGACGTACGAGAACCAGGTGGGTACCAGTGTCGCTCCAAAGCCGACCGAGAGTGCTGCTGTGAGGATGAAGCGGTTTCGGCGGGTAAAGGGTATGGTCGAAATGATGCGAATACCAGAGGTCGCCACGGCCGAGAACAAGAAGGTCGTCATACCTCCGAGCACCGAACTTGGGATCGCAACGAGCGCCGCAGCAAACTTTGCGAAGATGCCCATGATGAGAAGCCAGAAGCAGCAGGCATAGCCAGCCTTGCGGTTCGCGCATCTTGTCAGGGCGATAACGCCATTGTTCTGTGCAAACGTGGACCTAGTTTGACGGTTAGCGGATGTCTCAGAAGGCCTCCAAGGGTTCTACCCGTTAGTATACTGACATTGGTGTGATGGTGCACAGGCCAGCGATGATACCATTGAGGCCGTCGGCAAGAACACCTCCCTGTATCCGGCTGTCGAAGAGCTCTCCGTCGACTTGCAGTCTTGATACGTCGCAGGTTGCAGTGATATCACCCATGGCTTCCATTGCTAGGACGATGTAGACAGCCAGCAGTGGTAGGACAATCGGGCCATATAAGCTATAAACCGGTGAGTATAAGCATGACCTCAATATCTCGAGTAAAGGTTCTACTCATGGGTAACTCACCTCAGCGGGAACGTATGCACCCAGATGAAGCTCGCCACGGGCGCAGCGTCAATGCCAGAGCGATCAAAGTAACCACATGCGGCGGCTACAATGCAGCCAACAAGGAGACCTTGGTCGAGCATTAGCTATTGCCATTCCCCAACGATCAGATGGAATCAACTCACCAATGACAACTGCGCAGCTCTTCATGATTGGCGAGCCGAATCGTTCGCAGAATATAATAGTGACAAACACCAGGAACCCTAGCCCAATGAACTGCGCAGAGCCCCAGGCCAGAGGATGAGGTGCGTCGACCGTCGGGCAGAGGCTGTACAGTCCGGTGTCAGGGCGTGCCATGCAGCTGCCACTGCCGCCAGCCCAGTCTTCGAAACCAGAAGAGATCAGGGAGACGCCGATCAGGAGTACTGTCGGGCCAGTAACCAAGGGTGGAAAGATTCTCTTTAGGATCCGCGGTGGTGTGAAAGACATCAAGACTTCCAGAAGACCACATATGCAGGCAGTGCCAATCAGCGCGCCGTAGCCTTCTGGGCATGGTAGCTGGTTGCCCTGGGCGTCCGTTGGGCAGAAGCCTGTAGCGTACATTTGGCTGAAAGCTCCACTTGCGACAGGAATGATTGCGAATGAAGTCCCAACCACGGATATCAGACCAGTGCCAATGTAATAAGGAGTTCGCCAGACGTGGAACCGCGTGATTTGTACAGCGGAGAGGATGCCACATACGATTAGCGACGTGCTGACCAGATAGGACTGATGTTCCTGTGTGAGATTGGCCGCCGAGGCGAGAATGATTGGTGGTGAAATGATGCCCGCCAACATGGAAAGCGCATGTTGGAAGCCTAGCAGCAGTGCGAGAAAGACTGGCATGCGCTCGTTCAGGCTGAAGAAGGGTGCTGCACGCTTGGATCGCTTCATGAAGGGCAGATTTGGCTTGAAGAGGAAGGCGTAGTCGTACTCTCCGATCAAGCCATCCTTGGTCGTGAATGCTTTGGTAAGGCTACGAGCCTTGTCTGCAAATGTCGTCTTGCGTCCAGTATCCGGTCCTATCTGGTCGGGATGGTCATCCTTGACGTCGTGGGACGAAGACATTCTGAGGCGGTTGCGTTCGCGGTAGGCTTCTTGGAAGATCTCCAGATAATTGCGGTTACGCTAGCGGCTCGACAGGCTGTTACTTGAAAGCCCGTCTAGGTCTCCAGTCTTGAGGTTGGCTTGAAGTATATCGCATGCGAGGTGTAGATGGCTTGCTGTTCGAAGCTCCAATCAGGGGTTTCTGCTGTACTTTGCCACTTGGAGTGCTTTCCTTTTGCGATCGACAGACCGTATCTATGGTGCTGTGGTACCTCGAGATGGCAATGTGAAGCGACGGCTGGGGTCAGGAATGAGCACCTACCGTGGGCAATTACGGATATTTGTATCATCTGGGTAGGAATCGAGACTATCGCGATGGCTGTCAAGATCGCTGGAGACCGCCGACTGCTACGCGCCATCATCGACATAAACACAGCGGCCACATGAGCGACGATGGTTATCGGCGACTTGTGGGTCGCAAATCTCTGCTTTTGAGGCCGAGAATTTGCCGTTGGCTGCGGAGGTGAGAGGGCAAGATCGGAGACCGCCGGGAGGAGCATTTGCACGGGAAGGAGAGCTGCAAGGCTTCAGGAGAACATACAGCCATGACAGCACCATCATGGTCGACTTGCTGAGGCGTGCAGGTTCATTGTCCTTGCCTCAAGCCTCGAATTGCGATACTACGCGTCCCATGGCCGTCACAAAACGTGCTCAACTTCGCGACGCTCACTCGGGGACTCCGAGACGGAGCATCGAAGGACGGCAATGACAAAATGGCAGTGGTCGTGATGATGCCGGTGTATGTGGCGGACTGTTCCACTGCTAAGTACATTAGGTCTGTCGTTAGCTGACAACGCACCGCCCGAAGTACCCAGATCCTCCCCTACCCCTATGGCGCTGTCTTGCTGATACCCCAGAGGCCTGCCTCCCTCCCGTTACCCAAAACCCAGTGGCTTTCCGAAACGAACGTGAGCTATCCTACATCAATGTGGCCTGAATGTGCCATTCCGCTGCTCGCTAGGTGGGCAACTAGTTGCTGCCAATTGCTCCTGTGCCATACATGGCACGCTGCTGCTGCTGGTAATGGTTCGGCTGAGGACCCTGCGGCTGTGGAATCTGACCGAGTATTTGGAGCGCCCTCTCTGCAGCGTCTTCTCTGGCGTTGTTGACGTATTGCCCATCGTACCAGTAGCGCGCCGGGATCGATTGGCTGTTCACGCTGACTGTGCAACTCCATGCTGTCCGTCCTCCTGCTGGACAGTCAGCTATCTTTCTTGACATCGTACTCGACTGCGCCAGGTAATGCGCTCATACCTCGTCTGTCCGAGATGACCTGCCATATCGGAGTGCGCATACCGGTCCGTCGACAGTAGCCTGGAAAGTCGGTCAGCGCCCACTTCTTGTCTAGAAGCACTGTCAAACTCACTGATCAATTGCTCTTGCTTCGGCGACTGACCGGCGGTCGGCAAAGGAGAGCCTGGCGCGGTTGATGGCTGCGACATGTTGATAGCTCGCGATGGACTAGCCGCTTTGGCTGGGATGGTCGATAGTAATGAAGGCTAATAGGTCTGTCCCGGCTTAACAATCACGCTCCAAGAAGCAAGGCACCTGCAATTGGGTATCAACGAAGAGATAGTCCGACTTAGCCGCAGGTAAGACACGTCGAAGAGCTGTGCATCGAAGAGCCTCTTATATCCTAAAGCTCTTCTATTTGCTGTCTTCCCGACTGCCAACGGAACACCTTTCGGCGTGCAAGCACCCGTCCCATCGGTCGTCAGGGCCTGCGGTCTGCCATAGGACTATCTTCGTTTGGAAGGGTGTGGTAACGAGAGGAGGAGCTGTTGACAGGCTGCCAGCGCAATGGGCTCGCACACGTTATAAGGCCGATTGCATTAATGAGGCGCATCCTCTTGCCCACGCCAGATCATGCAGCTGATTATGGTTTGCATGAGCGTTCGTGGGCCGTCGCTGGGCTCGGGTCGAGGACCGCACCGGAGCTTCTTCAACCACCACGACGGGCATATTGGGCACCCATGGCGCGGGTATCCAAGGTCCAATGTATGGCAGACTGCTGTCGGGAGATTCAAACAGACACGACTGGGGCATTTCGGGCATGCGAAGAACGATTTCATGCACGAGAACCAGCTGTTCCTCTAGCGGCATACACTAACGGTGACACGTTGCAGGTGATCCATTTGATAGCGAGCTAGGATTCAGTCCGGCACGATGACGCTCTTCCGTGCAGTAGCAATCATACTTCTCCACTCTGTCTATGAGCAAACAACGCATGAGCGCAACGAACGAAGGTCCCAACTGTATGGTTCCACAGACAGCCCAGGCAAGGCTTGCGAATTATCGGGTTCCTGCCTTGACACATGTTGTGACCCGATGCCGACTGCACATGAGCGCGGATAGCGGCAGGCTGCATCCTCCGAGTAGATGGCGCGGGAGCAGAAGAAACGCAGACATTCTGACTTTGGTGAACCTGACATGCTCGCCGCGAGAGACCGCAACGTGGAGCAGAAGATAAAGAGAGCGTGGGATGTCGCCATGTGGGATGTAAGATCGTGAGCTCTTTGTACAGTCATAGCCAGAAGGCTCGGAGCAGCGAAGCGCTGCAAACGCCAGAGAGATGCTGAGACAATACCCGAAAGTAGCAAACAGTACAATGCTAGCATGCCCATGCCTCGGTCATACACCCATGCGCTTTCCGCCATGCATCTGCTATGCGTTGCGTGCTGTCGTTATCAATATGAAGAAAGCAAACCATAATAAGTATCATACAACCCAAACAGGCTCAAACGTCCTGTCGGGAAGCTGCGTCCTCGTGCAAGTAATACAGAAAGGCGGTCTCGTGGTCGCGGCCGCGCCGGTCTTCTCACCGCCGGTCATGTTGTGTCGCACCGTACAACGTCTCTCAAGCCCTCTCTTGCTCGCATCACCAATTTTGGGCGTGTGAAGTCGCACTCATCACTCGTAGCTCGACTGCCTCACCGTAGCTGTCTGTGGCCGTGATCCACTTGGCGCACCGTGATTGCTGGCGGTTGTTCGGCGACTTGTGGATGGTCTGCTTTGCTGGCTCGAGTCCGAGTCTCGCCTGAACATCTCATTGATGAGGCGCTTTGGTCCAACGTACTCGACGCCCATTTGCATCTTCGGTATCAGTAGTTGCTTCGATGTCTTCGACTGGAAGTGGACCCTTATAGCGTCGTCGACAAGCGCAATGAGACCGGAGGCGATGACAACATCGACAGCGTCTTTCTGACCACGAACGAGACCATCATCCGCGAGCCACATCGAGCAAGGTGGTACCCACCCGCCCTTTGACTGCTCCTCGTCTACTCTTGCTCGCGTGAGCGAAAGAGGCACGATGTAGGCAAGGATGTGATCGCTACCACTCTTGGTAAGATGGTATGTGATTTCCTTCAGGCCTCTGTCCTTCCGGACGATGCGCCTCCAAGCGTACGTCACACCCCAATATTCGAACTCGTACCGTTTGCTGCCTTTGACACCGGTGCGTTTGACATCAGCTTTAGCGTAGTTGGAGAACTCAAGTCTGATAGTATCGTTCGAGGGCGGCGGCTGAACTGCGATGCCCTGACCGGCGGAGCGAGGACGCTCATCCTGATCGAAGTCGATAGAATGCATCGAGCCGTAGCCAGAGTCGTTGCGTTTCAGGCTCTCCAGAGTCGGAGTCTTCGATGCTGAGTTAGGTCGCATGCTACTCAGTGCATTGCTCAACGAACGATGAAAGCCTGGTCGCTTGGCGGCTGTAGGTTTCTGCGGTTTCTGTTGCTTCCGTTCTGAATGGCACACTTCTCGACCGGAGTCACGGCAGTAGCGGCGTAATGAGAACTCACGATTTTTGAGATCATGCATACGCAGGTGAAACAGTGTCATGTCGCATTTACGGTCGCTGGAGTACACCTCGGTGTCGATACGCAGATTCATATTGCCATCGAGTGTTGTGTCGTCGTGTTGGATCTGCAACCTTCTGCGAGATGGGAACAGATCCGAGAAGTCTGTAGGCGTTGCAGCAAGCACGCGAGACTGAGGTGAGCGAGGCTCATACTCTGGTGGGTCGTACTCTGGAAGCTCGGGCTCGGGCTCTATCTCCTCCTCGCTGTGAACTGTGGATGCGTAGGTGTCTACTGATGCTCGCGGGCTCTCCAAAGGCTCTCTGTCATCGAAGAACCGTGATGGCGCTACCGCAGATCTACTATCGTAGGTGTTGTGGTGGATATGGGGCGGCCTCTTTACTGGACTGCTGGAGTACTCGGTAGGTTGAGTCAGATATGATCTGGCACTGCTTGAGCCGCACGACCGATCGCTGTCAGAATCGTCAGAGTGACGAGACTTGTTGCTACTGCCGTAGGCATGCCGCATGTCGTTCAACGGTTGGCGATGATGGAGTGCCATGCTGTCGTTAGCCTGTTGGGTAGGCGTAGGTACTGTTATGCCCTGCTTCATATGCTCAGGTATGCAGCGGCTAGACCGAGTCTCAAAGCTCAATGATGTAGCTCGAGATGCTGTAGCACGCAGGGCGTCGAGAGTCGTGATACAGAACGGTGCTGCAGACGTCAAGATCTGCCGCACAGGTGTATGTGTTCTGGCCGTACAATAGCTCTTGAGCGCAGCGACTGGTTCAAGCTGCCTGTCCTTCTCCGACTGATGCTATGCTCTCGCGATGCTGGGTATACGACCTAGAAGGACTGCGCAAATATTATACAAGTCATGCTGAACACGAAAATGCCACACAGCGGAGGCGTAGGCAACGAAGGCGTTCACTGCGCATCCGGGCGATGTAGGACTCAAGAACGGTGCAGGCGCGGTCCGTAACAGCGAACGAGTCTCACTCAGCCTAAGCTTAGTGGTACGCACGGTGCCCGACTGGGTTCCCTTGGCAGCTATCTCCTGCAAGCCATCGGGGTACCGATGTACCGTCACCTTCCGGATCGAAAACACACGATATGATTGGCTTCGTTGCGTGACTTCGCAAGTCGCCTGCGGAGTGACGGCGAAGGACCGGGACGCTCACAAGCCAGTAACCTCACCTGCCCGACCTCCATGGCAAATCTTTCACTCTAAGGGCGCGCTGATGCGAAAGAGACGGCACCGAGGCCCCGACGAACTTGCGACGGCGCCATGCACGTAGAGTAGTAGGCGGTAGCGAGCGGAGTACATGAACACATGGGGCTTGTCGTTTTAGTGAACCTACGCCCGCCGACCGACCAACATTCTGCGCAGTTGCGGCCCTGTATACATACTGCGCCCTCTGCCACAGCTTCCAATGTCAACAGCGAGGCGCTCAACCGCAAGGCTTCTAGATTCTCGGGCGGCAGCAAGGCGATGAGAAGGCAACGAGGTACCATCTGCATCAAATGCGGCGTGTCCTGCATGTGGAGGCAACCTCCACGCCAACACACATGCTCATCCTTGCCGTTATGGACAGCTCTACGCGCATCTGCCGCACCCCACACGTTCTGACGCCCACCACTGACAGTGCATCTGCAGCATCTGCGAGCCGAGCAGCGTTCACAGAAGACGGGCAAACGGCCCTCATGCGAGGAATACAAACGAGACGGTCCGAGCCTTTCTTCGCAAGACCACTTTATGTTCGCCGTCCTGGCAATACACAGGACACCTGTACCAATACACTCATCGCGCCGCGAAGGCGAACCGGATCTGACCCGGAGAAAGCTGCTGAAACCCTCATCACGCGGTGCGCAGACCGCGGGTGTGCAAAAAGAGCGTCAGCCGCCAATGGCCAGACCACCGGCGGCGTCTTGACTTCGAACATACCACGACCGTGCTCTTCTCAGCTCGATGCCGTCCAACCTAGACATAGCTAAGGAAAATGCTTTTCGACGGTCAGACGACCTTGTTCCAATCCAAGGTCAGGAGGGTCATCGACGCCAAGAACAACATGGTGTACTTACGGCGAGACGGCGAGACGCTGACAGGCCCGAGTAAGATATCGGGCAAAGGTGAAGTTCAACCTTGTGCTTTCTCGCCTTTGTTCACGCATATCTTCCTTCCAATAGCAACACCACTATCAGACCACGCTCTCGCGAGAAGAATTTTCACGCACAAGATTCGAGCTTATGACGCCGCCTTCAACACTCAGCCCTCTATCTGCCTCCAATAGGCAGTTAGTGCCTCTTTGCTGCCCAATATGGCCTCCAATCGGCCTGTATGCGCAACATGATTGCTCGATCTGGTCGAATGGGATCAAGAGCCTCCCCCTTGCACGCGAAAGGCGTGGGAGCGTACTCAGCCGCCTAGATCTGCCACACGCAGAGCAGGTTGTCCCGCAATCGCTTGGGATCGTGTACCGGCTGATGTAGTCTTGCCTGACGATTACCAAGTCCGCTGTCCTGGGCTCACGGAGCGATGGAGATGCCTGCAGAGGAACGCTCGTCTCGGATGGCCGTCGACAAGTAGTCTCCATGTTGCTTACACCTCCCGAGATAGCACCAATGGTCAGACTCCCGCGGCGTCAGTGACCGCGGCGGCCAAAGTCCGACAGCGACTGAGGTGGCGAGGCGCATATCCACTGGGCCTATGCGTGCCTGCCATGTGGACCATTTCCGGAGAGCCGCGCCTGGAGTGGTATTGCGACTAGTAAATCTGAGATCTACTGCAAAAGCCTGATTCCGGTGGTGGGCCCGATCCGACTTTATTCGATCCGAAGCTCTGGATGCTGTAACAGCTAATGCGATGATCTCTTGAGATGTCTTGCCAACGTGAAGGTATGACCTTGCACGGGAGCACCAGTAAACATCGGATTTGCATAGCACCTGCATTGTCTGGTGGACTGGAGGGAGACTCTGATGGGAGCGTGATCTCCATCCATACTCACTTGCGCAGAGACGGCTGAGTAATGTAGTTGCCTACACGCGGCGCTTGAGGTTGAATCCACACGGAGTGGAAGGCAATGATTGTGACCTTGGTCTACGGGGTGGTACAGGCTTACCCACACGGCGCTCACTGTCAAGGTATAGCGACTCTTACTGTTCCTGAACGGAGATTTCATCCACCTGTGGAATGACGATCACAACGTAGTGTATAGAAAGCTGTTGCCATATGCCGAGACTGTCAGGCTTGAGACGTTCTGTCTACATAATGGCCTCGACATCGTCGTCCGCTTATGTATGTGTTCACAGCCACACGCTCTCTCCCACTATCCGCTTCGGACTAACGCCGGCTCAGACCTCCCTGTCATTGAAGTAGAATGCATCAATGACCGTCCGTATATCATTCCAAGTTAGCCCCTTCTTATCGTCCATGGTCTCACGTTCCCTCACCGTAGCTACAAACGCTCTCTCCACTCTGCTGACCATGGAGTTGTACTCTCTCGACGTCAGCCCAGCCGCTTGCCTCTCTGTATCATCTAAGTGGTCCCAGAGAAGTCGGTAGCCTTCGCCCTGCCGCCCAGTAAACACGATCTGTACTCCATAGTCGTAGTGATCCGTATACGTCAACGGCCCCATCAGCTTCCCGCGCAATCGCCAGTCCCTCGTATTTCGAGGCCAAAGCAGGGAAGAAACCAGTAGATTTCCGTGCGCGCTTCTCCGCTTTCCCTCTGGAGGCGGTTGCACGGGAGTGCACGGACGGGGTTGTAAATGAACTTCATATTTGGTGGCAAAATTTGCTGATCCACATATATACTGTGAATCCTGCGAGACGGCCGATAGACCTTCAAAATGCGGAGCGGAGACATATAGCTCGCACTGGAAAGATACGCTTTTCAGGATGCTTTCTTTCTCGCCATCACCAAGCCAGAGCCCCACTCAATGTTCACCACATTGTCTTCATTTTGGAAGTAGTCCGTTCCCTTTGCGATCTCGTCGAACATCTCGTCCATAATATCCCCTTCTCCACCCTCACTCCTGGCCTTCTGCTCGGGATGCTTCTCCTGCCAGCCATGGAAAGAGCTCCAAGTCCGCACATACTCTTTCGTCTCCCTGATCGACAGGCTTCGCTCCATGAATAGCGTACCCTCGCCGCTTCTCCTGCCGTTCGTTGCTGGCTCGTACTCGACCCTCTGCACATCCGTCCAGTCAGATGTGGGTGGCTTGATGATGCGCAGCTTATCTTGCACGTAGCTTCGTCCAGGCATTGGCCAGTATGAACCCAACTTGTCCGGATGTGGGTCGTAAGCATAGCTCTGCATGATCTCTGTAGCTCTCGGGAAATCGACAAAGACATGGTCCTTGTAGCCCCAGAACGCTACGGTGCCCTCTGGCCGGAGCAAGCGGCGCATCTCGGGCCAGAGCTTTGCGAAGTCGAACCAGTGCGCCGCTTGCCCTGCTACCACCATGTCGAGTTCTCCGTCCTCCAAGCTGGGTGTGCTTTCTGCGCTCCCTTCCCGGAACTCGACGTTCGAATACTCCTTATCGTTCTCGATACTATGCCGGGCTTGCTTGATCATGCCTGGTGAGGGGTCGGTGCCGATGACACGATCAAAGTGCCTGCTCAATTCCCGCGTCACAATACCAGTACCGCACCCAAGATCAAGACATAGCCGTTTCGGTCCACGATGATAGGCTAGAACGGTATTGTAGAGGCTGCTGGGGTACGATGGGCGGAACGCGGCGTAGGAGGTAGCATTGAATGTCGACTTGCTAGTCACAACCTATCAGCTCGGAGCAAAAGGCATGGCCTGACACGGTGCATACATACGCAAAGGTCGCCATGGCTGCAGCCGGTCACCGTGTTCAAGCAGTTGTCCCGTCCCGTATCGTCTCGAGGAGCTCTGTCTTTCGGTGGGAAGCGCAAAGCTTGCGTAAAGCTATGGCAATGAATGAAGTCCTGCAGGGCAGAAGCTGCCTGCACCTTAGGTAGGCTACATCGTGATATCGTTATCCTTCCATACAGGCTGGCGTCGGCCTTGAGATCTGCTTTCGTCTCGTCTCACCGACATCGGGACATTTTCTGCCTTAGGCATCAGGTTACGTCCCTGCCAATACATATGGAAGCTCGTTACACAACCTCGACACACCAACAGTCACTTCAGGATTCCAAGATGTCAGCAGAGCCACGATACATTCTTTCCGCAGGCTTCGGCCGCTTTGCAACCGTCGACGCCAACGCGCAGCAACGATTTGGCCCAAATGCTGGCGAGAAAGCCAGAGAGCTGCTGGCCACTAGCATTGCTAAGGCCAAGGAAGCGGGCTTCGAAGTTATCGCCGAGGATATGAACCCCAAAGATATTGAAGACAGTATCAAGCGCTTCACCGAGCGCTTGCGAGAGAGGGCATGGGCGGGCGTCAACGTGGGCTATGGTGTCAGAGGGCACAAGGAGAACACCGAGTTGTTCGAGAAGCTCTTGAATGCTTCCAGAGAGTTGAGGCCAAATGCGAAGATTATGTTCAGTAATGGGCCGGACGAAGTTGTTACTGCCATCAAGAGACAGTTCCCAGAGGCTTTCACTTAGACGAATCTTGTCAGACCACGAATGAGCCACTCTTATGATGGTGACGAGTCGAATGGAGCCCTTGAGCCGCGTGCAAGACTCCCGGAGTTTCTGTCCCACGACCATTGAAGGGTACTATGTATGGAGTTGCTTCAAGTTGCAATCGAACGCTGCAGCATCCTGATCCAGATCGTGTCCGGCACCACTCAAACATCCGCAATGTCCACACCAGCTCTTCGTAACGACGCTCCTCCATCGCTGCGATTATCATCCTCCTAACCAGTTCACTTCAGCCTCTTTGCTTTGGAACGAAGAGTCCCTCGCTATCAAGATCTGACTGTACACTAATGCCTGCCGAACAAAAACTTCTGCCGTTCGATTTCCTTCTCGTGTCCCAAACGGAGATTCATGATCTCCCCAGCTCCAAGGATGAGACCCAGCGGTATCGCTACAACGCAGAGCATGCCCGGCATGGGAGACTGATCGATGTACCACAAGGCGGTCATGGAGTACACAAAGGTGTAGAACATGGTAGCGGTGGCGATTTGGCGAGCTCGACCTGATAGATTTTGGTGAAGTAGCGCAGTATGGTATTGACAAGCGGCAAAGCGGAAAGGCCTGTGAACTCCGTGCTATATGAAGCAAAAGCCAGTCTGGGTTGAAGACAGTGCGGCGGCTGTACGGTACGTGTTTCTCTTCGTGCCACAGTCCAGTGCGTCTTGGCAACACGCACGAGAAGCTTTCACCCATGTCGAGTCGAAATGGAGACTGGCTGTCTCGGCCGCTCCTAACAAACGTACCACAGCAGTGCGCTTGACCGCAGCCGGCGATCAACCAACTATGTTTGCCTTCCTCGTCGACATCGGCATCCACGTGAACTTCAACTTCAACTGGGACTGGGAACCGCGCCATAACCTCTACGTCGAATTCGTCGAGCTTTTCTTCGACTGGATCATCATCCTCCTGGTAGACTTCCTTTGGCTTGAGACTCTTTCCTACGTCTGGCTTACGGACAAACAGCTTTGGGGTCGATGCGATCCCGTAGCCATTTGGCGGGACTGGGAAGTGCTTCAGGTGTTCTGAACCAGAGACCTGAGCTGTGGGACGGCATGGTGGGCATTCGGCTTGTAGACCAGATGATACCGACCTGCTTTCAAGCTGTTAGATTCTCGCCTTGCTATCTGGAATCTTCGCCGTTTCTTCCTCGCCGCGGAGAGAGGGTGTACTTGAACACCCGTTTCTACCCACCCAAGGATGAAGTTCACTCATGATTTGGTCGGTGCTCTGCCGTTGCGCGCGAAATCTGGATAGCACTATCCGGCCTGCTCGCTTTTCACTTCGCTTTTTCGCCACTCATTTCTCGGCTGCCTACCTGACAGTCAATCAACGGCAATGGACGACGATGGAAGCCGGGATGGTGGTGACCGGAAGACGGTTGTCTCGACAAAAGGACCTCGCCTCTTGACGTCTACCTCTTGTAAGGGATGCGAGGCAGAGGAAGACATGATGCCGCCTACTGTCGCCACAGTGAGTTGTCTTGTCGCTGTGCTGGCACAGCGCTCACTAACAACGGCTTCCAGAACACCTATGCTGCGCTAGACCTGCCCGAACAGTTTCCACTCTTCAACAGTAATCTGCCGCGAGAGATTCGGGACATGGTATATCAATACCTCGCACATCAAGTGGATGATACATATCACGGCCGCCCCTCAAGTCCTCACTCTAGCAATTTCACAACACAGAACGTGCGCCAGGCTCAAACACTCTTCCTGAACTATGCTCTAGTCTCTAAGCAGATGTTCGAGGAGTTCAGTGACGTGCATTGCGGTATAGCCTTCTGGCAGCACGAAGTCAGCAACTGTCTAAAGGGACCAAGGATGTACATAGGGGAGAGCGAAAGAGAAGACAGGGTTGTCTCACGTGCAAGACACTGGCGGCTGAGGGGACGCCTGGTCGGTATACCGGGGCTTGATTACTCTCCATGGGATTACAGCGTAACCATCGACTTCATCAGAGGTATATCGGAGGGTTACCGTTTGGTCTGGCACCTTGTCCCGCAATGCCTCTGGCTAGCAA
Source organism: Neocatenulostroma microsporum (assembly GCA_022814695.1). Lineage (NCBI taxonomy): Eukaryota > Fungi > Ascomycota > Dothideomycetes > Mycosphaerellales > Teratosphaeriaceae > Neocatenulostroma > Neocatenulostroma microsporum. The sequence continues at coordinate 28,092 of JAKLLW010000034.1, forward strand.
AGGGCGTTACGAAGGAAAGGGTCAAGTCTATGGTGAGTAACGTCGAGCAAGCGATTGCGGCCATGGTGGCGGAGCGAGAAAGATTGGACGGAAAGAAAGGCCTGACGAGAGAAGGTCTGGGTCATGTGATTGATGCATTCTACTTCAATTAGCTGGGCTCGTGATTCTAATGGAAGTGCACTAGCAAGCTAGTCGTCGATCATCTCCTAGCGAGCGAGTGGTCATGCGCAAGGGTATTGCCTACCGTGTTCTCATGCTGGAGGCCCTTTCAGGAGACCATGGCAGCATCTGAGCATTCCCGGCTCACGTAGAGGTACCATGGCACCGTATAGGCGACTAGCTGCCTTGAAATGAGCACATACACCGAGATCTACAGGCCGATGTCTGGTCCTTTCAGGAGAGTGCTTAGCAGACATACCGTACTCGTTTCTGGATTAATATATCTCTGATGGGTAGGCCGAGTCTTGAGCTAACTTATTGTCGACCGCGACCGTATCATCGATCGACAGAACAGAGAGTTGCAAATGTCTCCTCGTCCGATACGTTACAGTGAACGGTGCGGTATGCTTACCAGCGGCCGCTCGTTGACAATTCAGTAACTAGCATCCGTCTGTCACAATTTGGGAGCCGTGCCACCGTACAACCTACCAGCTGTCTCGGAGCAATCACAGTGAACGAGATGCTAAGATAGGGGCAGGTAAGGATTAGACAGTCTATCTAGCAATCTTGCCAATTGCCCACAGCAGTGTTGACTGTGGACGTTGTCAAAAAGTGCTCTACTACACCGTGTGGCCTGTTCCCATTGTTCGTGGCCAGACTGCGAACGCTGTATACCGCTTGTACATCGTGAACGCACCAGTTTTGGGACGGGAGCTTGCTTCAAACTTTGCTGCGAGTGCGAGAGGAGTAGATCCATATCGTGGCATGCGTCTGTAAGCAATCCAAAGGTTTCCGCTATCTCCGAGCGGTGTCATGGTCTGGGACAGCGTCGTGATAGCCTCGATGGAGCCCACCCATACTGGGAAGATCGCCTTCCCCGTAAGACGACATTCCACGTATGCGTGTGTCATAAGGGTAGTTTGTTGCGGTGAAGGAGTGCGCGGCAACGTAATTGCTCATCGCTCAACCCATCCTCTTACATTGCTGGGCGAGTAGGGTGAACATGACAGCGCCGAAGAACAGTTTGAAGGGGAGAAGCAGGTGTTTAGCGTGTGTATGGCGGAAGTTCAAGTCGAAGTAGGCCCAGACGTAGTGTGTAGCCCAGACATAGAAGTAGCCTTGCCAAAAGATCAAGTCGCTTTGACATGTCTCGTCTTCATGCTGCGATACAGTCTTGCAGCAAGCGACAATGGCGGGTATGAGCGCAGCAAGGTGGCTGAACATTTGGAGGCCGTTAAGATGGCCATCACCCTCCTTGTACTCTTGCGTAAGCCAGGTGGTGAAGCTATGCCGCCAATCCTGCTGTTCAACATCCATAGGGGGTTGGTGAGGTTGTAGGCCGAGCTCAATATCTGATCGTGAGAGTTCGTCGCTCTTTTGAGGTATCATTGAGTATTTAGGCGGATGTAAAGGCAAAGGTGTGTAGGATGGCAGCGACATCTTGAGCAGTAGCGATAAAAAGTATGTAGCGTAGACAGTACAAGTGTGAGGTTTTGGCGAGTGCGTCTGTCTTTACGGTAAACGCGGAAGGATCCAGTACCACGGTTACGAACCCGATATGGCGCATTCCCTAGCCTGTATAGGCTACTATGTTACTCTTTGGAGCCATAGATGATGGGAAAAGATGGAGAGATGGAGAGCACGAGGTCGAAAAGCCTGCGGGATATGCGCGTTTGTAGCAGATATCACATGACTGACAACCGTAGCATTATTAGGCGCCGTAGAACCTTGGATTACACCATTGTCACCAAAGTAAAGCGTTATGGTGTTACTGCGGGTACAGGAGTTGGTGCATGCGGCGAAGGCCAGCACTAAAAGATATTCTGGCCGCGCCATCTTCGCACGTCTCGGAGCTCTGTGCTAGGATGCTATGCATCAGCGCCATCCCCATCCACCGAGAGCGATCGCAATGTCACTCCAGCACATGATCCTTTCGCTTGATCGTTCGAGGGCTCGGCAGGCCTAGACTTAAGGTTGGGCCGCATATCTTTCGGTATCCGCCCGCTGGATTGATTGAAGGCGGCTTTACTGAATCGGTTGCCTTGTTTGGCGATGAGCGTACGCAAAGGGGGCAGGAGAGTAGCGATGCCAGCTTGGGCAATCGGCTTTGAAGCTGCGGTGGTGGCTGCGGCATTTCGTAGGGCCTCGCAAATGAACTCATAACCATACGGTCTGCGGCGTCCTCCAAAGAGCTCGACTTGAGGCTGGGCGATGCTCTTGATCTCTTCCAGCAACATAGTGCATTGGGTCGTGAAGCCTATGTAGTCGAAGTTCAGATGGACTTCATCTTTGATGAAGCTCTTCTTGAACGTTGATAGTAGCTGCAAAGGGGTAAAGTGAATGGTGCGGCCGTGCTTGCTGGAGCGCTTGTCATTGTCGGCTTGTGTCGTCAAAGCTTGCAGCACGATGTCGGTGATCTCGCCCGTCCTACACCGGGTGCGACCAAGGTTGGTCTCCGAGGCATGGTGGTCCATCATGAGTCGGATGTACTCGGACGTGATTGACACTTTGCGGCAGTCTTTCAACACGGCCAGTGGGTTGGGCAAACGCGGTGTCTGGTTGCGCGCAAAGGCAGTAGCAGGCGTACCAAACGCCACCAGATACTGTTTGTACAACATGTAAGCATCCGGATTGGCCGGCAGCTTCGGTACAAGTGCGTGTTTGGAACTTTGATGCGACATGATCAAGTCCATATCGTGCCATGCCTCTGTAAGCAAGCCGTAGTGGCGCAGTGCGCGGTATAGATGAGCCAGCGCAAGGACGACGCATCCATCATTGGCCAAGCCGGTACCACAGACATGTAGCTTGATCTTAACCTCGTAGGATATCAGGGCGGGAGGTAGTGGGAAAAACAGCACATACCGTACTGGCATCTGGAGGTCAGAGTCGGCCAGTTCCGGGGCCATTGGTTGCCGTGCCAGACCACCAACTATCCCGCCCCCGCATGCGCTCGCGATTGCTTTGTGGTCGTCGAGCGTCTCCTGCATAAACTCATCGCACTTCTTGTTCACAAGCATGTGGTCGAAAGATGTCTTGTAGTGCTCTTTGTACTCTTTGATCGACTTTTGGATCGGGACCATGACTGTGTTGTAAGCCTCGAGGGCAGACCAGGATTCAGCGCCTGCGATCTCGAACAGATCGATGTATGTCTGGCAAGCAACGACAAGCCAGATAGGGAGCGGCGCATCCTGCTCACGGCGGGTGCAGCAATCGAGGAGACCGCACAGAAATTCTTCATAGAGTACAATTCGTTTAGCAGACCTGGGAAGCTTGGCGTATGCGCGAAGATCGGGTGCTAACGACACTAGAAGAGCGCCGAAGCGGCAGTGCGGAAACGGCGTGACCGTCAAGGTGGGGGCCCCATCGTCAGCTGTGCTCTCGTGGGTTGCCGGTGAGAGATTAGACATCTCCTGTCGGACTGCGTGTATGACAAACGCCGCATTTGGACATAGCAAGTCCGCAGGGTCGAGATCAGGGCGGACTGCTCTAGGTAGAGAGCCCACCTCCGCTGGCGTGACGACGACGGTATCGTGCTGGAGGAACATCTCGACATCTAGGAAGGACGGGATGTTCCAGTACGTGGTAAACAAACTGTGCTTAGCGGCGAAGTCCTCGTTTGCCCGGCACATCAAGCCGAAAGCGGTATCGGTCGTGACAGCAGCTGTGAGAAGAGACACGTCCCCTTTGGCGTATTCTTGCCAGGTCTCGCACACGAACTTGCGTACGTCATTGAGGTCCTCGAGAAAACACCACAATTCGAAGGCCAGCTCCTCCGTGAGATCGCGGAGGTTGATCTCAGCCTTCTCGAGATTGATCTTGCTAGGAGGAGCGTACGTGGTAGGCGCTCTGGGTCGGGGATCCCCAAGGGGCGCTGCGGATGGCTCCTCCAGATCGAGATGTGTGAACAAGTTGCTAAGATGGTCGGGTGTTGGTGTGGGCTTCGTGCTCTGCTTCTTTCGATCCGAGGCGTTTTGCGGCCCTTCATTAATGTGCTCCGATGCCGCAAGCAGCTTGTGTATCTCTTGTAAGACGCCGATGAAGTGAGCGTGCATTTCGTTTCGCTCGGCAATGTCGCTGTCTTCGATCATCGCCTGCGAAGCGTACCAGTCGGCACAGAACTTGCGTCCTGCGATGACTTCTTGGAGGATCTCAATGATTTTCCGCGGAATGATGACCGGAGGGTGGACGGACACGATCGCTTTTGCGAGCGCAATCAACTCGGCAGTGCGAAGTTGGACGGTGGGCGGCGCTTGTGTTCGCGCATGTGTGCCGGACTTCTTCGGTTCCAGCGACTTGATGATGGTCGTGACATCGCAGCAGGCACTCGCCGTCCTGGCCAGCCATTGTACTAGCTTGTCGGTGCCGGCCTTGTAGACCTTGTATCTGCCCAAGATAGGCGCTGGAGCCATACTGATGATGTGTCTGTGGTGTAAGCCAGGAGACTCGGGTCAGAAGTTGCTCAACGAAGAGGCAAAGAAAGTGCTGTTTGGAGGGGTGCAAGTCTTGCAAGGTGAAAGTGCTGGAGAATACGGCGGCAGAAATGTTCTTTGTAAGGCGGTGAAACATGAAGCTTGGAACGCATGTGACAGGAACCCCACATCTGCGGACACATTCGTAAGGTGAAGCTCAGGGCGGTTGAGGCCGTGGCGCTCTGCAAGTGCAGCGAGATGAAGTACTGCTGATGATGGGTCTCGAAGTCATCAATCTCGTGGTAAGCATACGGAGCCTTATACATGGGCTTGTGCTGTTGGGAAAGCCATACTGCATCTCCTGACGCCGTCCAGATTTCTCGGTCCTGGTAAGTCATCCAGCGGCCAATCGCACTGTCGTAGGAACGGAGACTGAGGGGACTCTACCGGCGGCGAACTCTTCCACCGGTACTTGCTGCCACCATCCCGACTACATGGCCGTTCGGTACCATCTGTACTGCATGCAAGTCGCCAGAGTATGGGATAGGGGGTTGAGAATCGTCAGGCAAACGGACGCATTGGTCTGTGAGCGGGTCTCTCGAGAGCGACCAAGCGGGATCAGACTCGAGTGAAACCTTCATAACAGACAAGGAAAACGACAGCTAAATGCGTTGTTTGATGCGTGGTGAGTTGGTGAGCGTGCGGACGAAGAGAGCAAAGTGAAGTCTGAGAAGCGGGAGACCGCCAAGAGATATTCCGGCCTCAGGCAAAACAAGCGTTGCTAGGCGACGGCTTTGTTTGTGGACGAACTTTCATCATCCCGCTTTCAACCCCCCAGCTTCACTTGAAGGCAAGTGCCCTTCCTCGTTCAGTGCATCGCCAACATCGGCTCACAGTATACGGACCGGTACATTCATTCATTGACAGCATCATCGCAATGGCAGAGCTACAGTCGCTCGAGCAGCGCTTCGAAGGCATCTCCGTCCAAGATGAGAACTACGACAGCAATGCGCCGCCAGTTGCGCAACACAAAGCGAAGGTACACAATCACGATCACTTCGAACCATCCCAATGCTATCATACTGACTGAACTTGTCATAGGGTTCCCTCAGCACAGCAATATCCCTCTCCAACCTCTCAGCCGCCGCCGCCCAAAACCGCATGAAACTCCCCCTCCAAAAACTCCCCTCCAACGCCGCAGGCTCCAAACCCACCTCCCAATCCACCTCCTCAGGCGCAACCCTCACGAAGATCACCCTCCCCTCCCAAGCCGCCCAACAACAGCGCTCCAGTGCCTCCGAACAATCCCGCCCTTCCACCGAATCAACCGACCCCATCTCCCAACCCCAAGAACCCAAACCCCTCCCCAAAAAGTTCCACCTAGGAATGTTCGAGATCGGCAAACCCCTCGGCAAAGGCAAATTCGGCCGGGTCTACCTCGCCCGCGAAAGGTCCACAGGATTCGTCTGCGCGCTAAAAGTCCTGCACAAATCCGAACTCCAGCAGGGCAAAGTTGAGAAACAAGTCCGTCGCGAGATCGAAATCCAATCGAATCTCGCTCACCCGAATATCCTGCGCCTGTACGGACACTTTCATGACACGAAGAGGATATTTCTCATCCTCGAATTTGCAGGGAAGGGGGAGTTGTACAAGCACTTGAGGAAAGCGGGAAAGTTTCCGGAATGGCAGGCAGCGCAGTATATCGCGCAGATGGCTAGTGCGTTGAAGTATCTGCATAAGAAGCACGTGATGCACCGGGACATTAAGCCTGAGAACATCCTCGTTGGACTGCACGGGGAGATCAAGATCAGCGACTTCGGCTGGAGCGTCCACGCACCGAATAACAGGAGGAACACCATGTGTGGTACCCTCGACTACCTGCCTCCGGAGATGATCAAACCCGGCAGAGAAGAGAATTGGTACTCTGAGAAAGTGGACTTATGGTCCCTCGGCGTCCTCACCTATGAGTTTCTGGTGGGAGAGGCGCCCTTTGAAGACACGCCTGTGATGACGCAGCGGAGGATCGCGAGGGGAGAGATGACGGTACCAGGATTCATTTCGCCGGAAGCGAAGGATCTAATCAAAAGGCTTCTGGTGCTGGACCCGGAGAAGAGACTACCGCTTGAGGAAGTGGAGAGACATCCTTGGATTGTGAAGCATTGTGTCAAGGGCGAGAGAGCTTACAACAGGAGTAGTGGGGAGCAAGGGAAGAAGGAAAAGGTTGGTGGGATGCAGTGATGTGATCCATAGAGAGGAGAAAATGTGAAGGTGGTGGAGGAGGATGGTTTTTATGACTCTCGTATTTTCTTGGTGGGACTTTCTTGTTGGGTTGGGTTGGGAGGGACAAGGCAGGCCAGGCCATTGGGCACGGAGTTTCTAGCTCGCAACATTCGCGAGATGCGATACGCTCTATGAGCGTTTTCGACTATGCATACAATTTGATCGTTCTTCGAGTACCCTTCATCTCCCATCTTCGCTACTTGTCGACTACTCATCATCGTCGCCGCCCGCACAGAGTAGAGATTGCATCCTCACCCATCGCCCATGCTTGCCTCGTGCTACCTCGCTTCGCATATGTGAAAACACATGCTGCCCTGGAGCCGGGGAAAGCGTCAGGGCTATACGTGACCCTATTTGGGTGCCAGCACGTCGCTGCTGCCGTAATCTTCCTCCGGCGGCCGGACCTTTAGCTGTGCCCTCTTTGGCATCCTCTCGAATGCCGACTGGTTCTGCGATTCCTCAATAAAGCTCAATATCCTTCTCGCAAGCGCCTTGAATCACTTATAAATCTCATCAAACGGCCTCGTATCCTGAAAACAACTATCCCAAACCTCATTCACCACCCTCGCAGCCTGCACATCGTCCTTACACCCCGGCCTCCCTGCCACTGACAGCGTAGCCCTCCTCCTAACGCACTCCTGCAACTGCTGCGTCAGATTCCACTGCCCCCGTGTAAAGAACTCTCTACTCCACCTACACTCCCCAGACAAAGTACTAGCTCTTATCTCCATGCACGCTGCGTGGCGGAGGTCGTAGGGGTCGAGCTTGAAGCGGAGGTGGTCGTAGGCGTGCACCATCTCGTGCGCCAATGTGTCTTCCAGATGTCCGCGGTTACGGATGTGGTTGGCGCAGATTAGGATGCCGTATTCTGGGTCGAAACCGCCGGATTGTTGGGTATCGCAGCGCTTACATCGGACGTTGGCCTCATTTATGCTGGCCGATCCAGTATCTGGGCCCAGTAGATCGATGTTGTGTTTCATGAATCGCACGATAGGGCTGTATTGGAAAAGCCATTTTTTGTCGGCTTCGCAGCGGTCGATATCCTTCTTCTCATTCAGTGTATCGCGGTAGTCCAGGTATGATTTACGTTCGTGATTCGTGGCGCGGCCGGTGAGGATGGAGAAGAAGTTGGACCAGGTGTAGAAGCTGTCGTCTAGTTTTGGTTTCGATGGGGTGGTGGAGGAGGCTTCTGATGTGTCTGCCATTGTGCGTAGGTGTATGGTGTAGTCGCTTTCAGTATGCGCTGACTGATGTCGATTTCGTTTGGCCGTAAATCAGACGAGATGGATGTTCATGAGACTCTGGTCGCAAAGTGAATGCATCGGAGGAGCTCGCAGTTGCCCGATTGGTCGGCGCGTGGCCAGTGCGCGACGCGACAGCCTTGCACGGACGTCATTGTTTTCTCCCGCATCTCAAGATAGACGCTGTCTAAAACCGTCGCAATGCCATAGACACAGTCGCAAAGACAGAAGAAAGACATAGTCCACCATGGACGGTCATCCAGACCCACATTCAGCGTCTATGCCCAGTCAACAAAGGCAGGCGCATGTCGCACCTCCCACGACCGACGACCATGCGACACCGATGAGACATGTGAGCATGGCTTCCACCACATCCTCACCTCTGTCCTCTGCCCCGCCTACACCGACGAATCTAAACGCACCTCGCCAACCTTCACATCGAACAGCTTCACCTCTGCAACAACAACATGCCAACTCACCTCACTCTCCCTATCTACGAAGATCAACCAGCGCAATGAGTCTCGGCACACCACGCTCTTCTACCCCCAAGCTGGCGAGGAAAGGATCACGGCAATCGCTAAACACACAACCAGAAGAGCTAGAGAAGAGACCAACACCCAAACGATCGATTTCCAATCTCATTGCGAATCTTAGGGAGGCGCAGTCAACTATGGAGTCTATCGAGGAGCCCGTGCCTCTTACCGCTGCTTCTATTGCTGCGGAACACTTTGCGAGGGAGTTATTGGCGCATGGCGAGGAGGATGCGACGGCGGAGACGGTGGTGATATTGCATGATGCTTGCTACGGCCACCGCTATTCTAGGCTTAAGACGACCAAGTCTACACTGTCGATGATTGTTGAGAGACCGGAGAGGATACACGCTAGTGTGCTGGGAGCTTCGGCGGCATACGTGCGCTTAGGGCAGCAGCATGCTGGAGCGAAGAACGCGCCTCGTCCGGAGAGAAAACAAGCATGTCCTCCCCCGTTCAAGATCAAACGCACAGCCAGGGCATTGGACATCACAAGCAGCTACGTCACAAACGTTCACGGCACAGAATGGATGTCCGACCTCCGCACCATGTGCCACCAAGCAAGCGAGAAGCTAGCAGCAGGCACCAAAGAACTCAGCCAACCTACCGACCCAGAGAAACGCAGACTGCACGAAGGCGACCTCTACCTCGCCCCTGAATCTCTCTCCGCCTTCCAAGGAGCCCTAGGCGGCGTCGCTGACGCAGTCGACTCAATCTTCACACCTTCCTCCACAAAACGAGCTTTCGTCGCTATCCGTCCCCCAGGCCACCACTGCTCCGCCGACTACCCTTCAGGTTTCTGCTGGCTCAACAACGTCCATGTTGGCATCGAGTATGCGGCGCAGACTTATGGGTTGACGCATGCGGCGATATTGGATTTCGACCTCCACCATGGGGACGGTAGTCAGAGTATAACGTGGGAGAGGAACAAGAAGAACAACCACGACAAAGAGCGGGTACGTGCTAAGCCGAGTACGAAGTTGAGGTTAGGTCCGGAGATAGGGTATTATAGTCTGCATGATATCAACAGTTATCCGTGTGAGATGGGGGATGATGAGAAAGTGCAGGCTGCGAGTTTGTGTGTTGAGAATGCTCATGGGCAATCGATATGGAACGTCCATCTGCAAGAATGGAAGACTGAGGAGGAGTTTTGGGCGCTTTACGAGACGAGGTACAAGGTTCTACTCGAGAAGGCGAGGATCTTCCTACGCCACCATACAGCTCGCTTGAGGAGCGAAGGGAAGGTTCAACCCAAGGCAGCGGTGTTTATAAGTGCGGGTTTCGACGCCTCGGAATGGGAGGGTGCGGGGATGCAGCGACATAAAGTTAACGTGCCTACCGAATTCTACGCAAGGTTCACGAGGGATGTGGTGCAGCTGGTGCAAGAGGCGGGGACGGGCTGCGAAGGCAGAGTGATTAGTGTGCTAGAAGGCGGCTACAGCGACCGCGCTCTGTGCAGCGGCGTGCTTAGCCATCTCTCCGGTCTCTGCGCTTCACCTCTCGACCCGGTCAAGAAGGAGGATGGCAGGAAGGAGGCAGGTCTGGACGACCTAATGAACGGCCTCCGACTCAACGGTACGGCCGGCCCCTCCTCCACCAGCAGCAGCAATCTCCACTTCGACCCCTCCTGGTGGTCCGCCGCCAACCTTACCGCACTAGAACTGAAAATTAACCCTCCGCCACCACCGCAAGGGAAGCGTGTGAGGACCGGACCGCAACCCACTTACGCCACTCCAACAGAAAGCTTTGCATACAAAGTCATCGACCCAAACAAGTTCGCTCGATCGATCTCAGGGACTATGCGTGAAGCTTCCGCCATGCCAGCGAGGGCACCTACACCGCCAGCGCCGGAGGTTGACTGGGTGGTTGCTACGCAGGAGCTAAGCAAGCTCCTCATCCCTACGGATAGACAGACCAGGAGCTGCACGGCGGAGGAGCTGGGCGGTGTCAAGCCCAAAAAGGAGAAAGAGAGGCTGAATATTCCGCCACCGGAGGAGGCGGGCAAGCCGCGACAACTCAGGGACCGTAAGGCGAAGAGTCCGGCTGTGAGTGTTTATGCGGAGAGCGCGCATAGTGATGAATTGGAGAGTGTGAGGAGTGTTAGCCGTGCGTCTAGCCACGGGAACGGGGGAAACAGGAGGCAGACGTTCCACGGCGAAATACCGGAGGCAACTGGGCCTGTACCAGACAGAAGGATGAGTAGGAGGAGTAGTGCTGGGAGTGCTTTTGGGAGTATGGATGGGATTTTGGAGGGGGATGCTCCGCCATTGCCACCGATGCCATCCGTGGCTTCTAAGGATGCGCGATCGGCTGCACCTGCGGTGAATGGGACGATGAAGCCGCCTCCCATGCCTGCTCTTGCAACTGCAGCGGGTGGGATACAGCTCAAGAAGACGAGGGCGCCGTCTAAGATTCGTAAAGCTCCTGGTCCTACATCTGCGCCATCTCAATCTCTCTCGTCGACCAACGGGCTCCCTACAATCCCTCCGCAAGCTCCGCCAGCATCTAATGGCTTGCCTCGAGCCCCAACTGCTGACGCAGGTACCGCTGTCGATGCCCTCACCTCCGGAATGAAAAGAATCACGCTCAAAGTTGGTACCCGCGAAGAGCACGATAGAAAGGAGCAAGAGCGCATGGCCGCCGAGCGACGTGCGAGGGCCTTGAAAGGCGCGGAGACTAGGAGAAACAATGCTGCTGCTAAGAAGGCTGCACAGCAACAGAGTTCAGCCTTGCAGGCGCCTCCTCCGCATTCGAAAGGGCCGGCTGCGCCGGCTGCGCCGCAAGCGCTAGGGAAGTCTGCCTCCGCGGGAGTACGGAACTCTCCTCCCCCACAGACATTTGACAAGATGGAGGCTCCCCCTCATCAGCAAGTGGCAATGCAAAGGACGGAAGAACCAGCGACGATGCCGAAAGACGAGGAGCTACCAGTGCCCGTGCAATTGGATGCTGACCTGGCGCCTGCACTTGAGGCGGAAGCCCAGCCGTCGCAGGAACCGGCAAGCTCATCAGAACCGGTGCAGTCGAGACAGGTTCCTGCCCCGCTAGCGCACTTGCAGACGAATATACAGTTACCTGTGCCTGGGCAGTTGGCCACCACGCATGATCCCACGGAGCACATGCCGCCATCACTCGAGGGTGAACTTCAGCCTAGGAAGGCAGTGCCAAGGGAAGATCGTGTGCTGGATGAGGAGAGCGTGGTGCCTTCAGTGGAGGCGGGCGCAGAGGGATCACGCAGCCATTCTATTGAAGAGACAGATGGTCCAGCGCAGCCTGCGGCTCCGGGGCGGGAAGATGCTCAAGCAGGCGCGCCTGCTGAGGATGCCATTTCTGGGCCAGAGGAGCCAGCACCAGCAGCCGAGACTTCCATCCACGCTGCGATCAGTGGTTTGAAAGCCAAGGAGCATCATGATCAAACCCACGCTCAGCCTACCTCACCAGTGACCGCGAAGAAGCGGCCCCCGCCGACTAGTGTACCGGATAGCGCAGCACGGCAATTGATGCATGAGAATGACCTCGCCAACGGCGATGGTAGCTCGCCGCAGAAGAGACCAGCGCACGACTCATCCTCTTCGCCTACCCCACGCTCCCCTGTTAACCCCAATAAAGGCGGAGGGTCCGGGAGAGCTTTACCAAACTTCAGCGCCACAGGTCCCATCCCCTTCGCTCCTGCTCTTCAACAATCGACTGCGTCTCCTACTGCGAAGAGCGCGATGCGTTCGGCGAGGAATGCACCCAAAAGCTCACCCAAAAGTCAGAGTCCTTGGCGTAGGCAAATGAGTGTCAGTGGAGACGGTCTTGGAGATGGGAATGGAGTGAGTAGGACTATGTTGGAGGGGCATTTGGATGAGGTTGTTGATGGGACGACGCCAGAGGTTGAGAAGGGGGAGGAGGAAGTTGTTGGCGGTGGTGGTGCTGTTGCTGGAGTGGAGAAAGTGAAGGATGGAGGAGAGGGGAGTGTTTGGGATGTTCCGGAGACTCCGCAGAAGGCTGCTTAGAAGGTTATCTTGTGTTTAAGGAGGCGTTTTGGGTCGAGTGGCTTGGGAGTGGAGAGATACCCCATTATTGGTCTTTACGTAGGCAGGGAGGCGATATAGGGTGATTGTATTGGCAACCGACATGTAGCGACGGTACCTGCTGCTTAACAGTACCCATACTGGTGTGTCATGTGATGTCGGTTACTAGCGCGCATACCTCGGAGACTTTCCCTCTGGGACTTCTCAGCTGACCTCGCTTTCGCGACTTCACCTTCGATCCTTCCGAGCTGACCATATAATCTCAACACCCAGGCCCACGAACTGCAGGAACCACCACGAACTGAAGCCATCATGTCCACGCTCGCAACAGCCCTAGGCATCCGCGCCACCAACCCCGTCACCCAACCACCCTCAATGGCAGCAAGCTACATAATCTTCCACTTCCTCTTCGCCTACGCCGGCCTCTCCTCCCGCACGTGGAAACAATACTACGGCATCGACCACAATGTCTCTCCTCGCGAGGATCTCGCCAAATACGGCCAGAAAGCTGTCGAGAAAGGTAAACTCACGCAAAAGCAACTCAAGCAACTCAAACGCATCGAAGCCGCGCACGCGAACAGTGTAGAGCATTTCCCGCTATTCCTCGGCGCTATGTTATGGGCTCACATGGCTGGGCTGTCGACTTCCGAGATCAATGGGAGTGCGATGGTGCATACGCTGGCGAGGGTGGTGTATGCGGGTGTCTACATTTTTGTAGATACGATGAAGTTGAGTCAGTTGAGGGGTGTTATGTGGTGGGTGAGTAATGTTACTTGCTTGAGGTTGTTCTGGATTGGGGGGAAGGCTATCAATAGCAAGATTGCAGCTGTTTAGGAAGGCAATCGCGGTGGAAGAGAGGCTACTGAGAACAGGCTCGAAACAAGCTTCTTCTTGATGTTACATCCTATATGATGCGTCCACCAACAGTCCGGCGGTCGAAAATGAGAGCTGATGTCCAAAGCTTGACATGTCACTGCCGCCGTCATACTTCTTAGCAGATATTTGGTTGACAGATGGCAGGCAAGGACTGTTCCAGGAAGGAATTATGAAAGCGCACTGCAGCGCTATACCAGAGCACGATGGAAGATTGAGCGTGGGGATGAGTGATGAAGCCTACTTGCTATGAACATTACTTACGAGGCCAATTCGTCGCATCGTCTACGCCTTCTACCACACGGCCACCTTATGGCCTCCTTCGGCTTGCCTTGACATCGCAACCTACTTCCGCGAACGTAGCAGCCTCCTTCCACGCTTCTTCCTCGCCGCAAAGGCCTCTCGGACGTCAGTACCGGAGTCTGCGGTACGCTGCGATGGCTCCTGCTCGTCCTCGATCCCCTCTTCTGCGTCATGCGTATCATCCGTTAAGCTGTGCGACACATTCGGACGTGGAACGCTCTCCTTTGCGCGCTTGATTACGAGGTCTCCAAAATCCCGGATGTAGCTTTCGAGAACCTGAGATGCGTAGCCAATCCGAGCTTCTTCCAATGGGCGGTTTTCTCTCTGAGCGATGTTTGCATCGACCAGTATGTCGGCTACGACTGCGGACGCTGTGTTGTACTTTCCAGGCGTCAGTGGTCTCTGTTTTGGTACAGCTTCCTGCAGTTCTTCGACCAGACGTGCGCAGTTTATCCATAAATGGATATAGTCGAACTCCAGCTCCATCTCATCATCTACCATAAACTCCCGGAATCTCCTGACCAGCGCTACGCCGGAAGTCATAGCTGGCCTGGCGGTCTGCTTGCCACGCTGCTTGGCTGTTGCCTGACTGCTTAGCTCTCCTTCGCTAGCGCTGAATGACCTCAGGACCACATCAATGACTTCACCGCGACTGAAGCCCAGGTCAAAATCACTCTTGTGGCGTTTGAGCATCGCCTTGAGGAAGTCAGAGCCGGTTTCGATCTCCTTCCGTCTGCGCATAACTTCGCGTATTGAAGGGCGATCACTCCTGCCCATCAATGACGGCCGTAGACCCATGGTCAGCTGCAGCTGTGATACCATGACTTGCATGTTCGGACTATCCTGGACTAAGCCCTTCTTGTTGCCGTGGCGCTTCAGCAACCAGTCCATATCCGCCCAGTCGACCGAGAGAAGGCCGCAAGACTTCGCTGTCCGGTAGAGGTGCGCCATGGCCAAGATTATGGTGCAGTCGTTGGCGATAGTGAGGCTCATCAAATGCATGAGCTGCCTGAGATCATGTAGCTTAGCTGCGGCAGTGAGTGGCAAGTGTCGAAACATGCCAATCGGCCACCAGACCGGACCGCGAACGATCTGAACAAATCCACCCATAAGAAGCGGATACTGCACATCCTCCGTCTTGGCAACACGGTCGGACGTAGCCCGCTCGTCTACAGCTAGGGACTCAATATGCAAGAGAAGACCTGGCAAGATGTTGCTTTGCTCTTGATAGGTGGGCCTGAAGACTTGGTAGCCTCTGAGCGCCGATGCCATATCATCGGCCGTCTTCTGCAGCTGGATACGAGCAATCGCTGGCTCGTCTCCAATTGCGTCGACCATGTTCATGTACGCCTGGCAGGCGATACCGAGCCATATTCGAGGAGCTTTCGCATCGTAGAGGTACCGAAAGCCGTCCGTGAATTCATCAGCATTCGGCCCATTCTCCTTGAAAGCAAGGCTGGCCATATACTGCAGCTCCGCCGTCACGTATACCAAAGACTTGGTAAGTGGATGGAGGCGGCTCTCCAGCAGTCTCACTCTCTGCGTTGCATCCTCTGTGCCAACTTCCGGGACGTAACCCATAGCTTTGTAGCACAGCTCGGCGACCGAGAAGTCTTGGCGTCCACTCTTGGTCTTGACCTTGTAGCTGATTCCGTTGGGCATATCAGAGTCAATCTCGATAATCGACCAGACCTTAGAGATCAGCTCGAGTGCGTATGCCGCCTGCGGACACAGCATCTCCGTGACATCGTTGCTCACTTCGCTCTCGCACCCTGTCAGTGTAGATTCAAGTCTTGGCACGAAGTCGGAGATCGAGACGGTGAGGTCGAGGGAGTAGAGGACTCGAGCGTAGTCGCCAAATCGCGGGTATGCGGCAACGAAGTCCTCGTCTGCTCGGCGCATCACGCCGAACGCTGTCTCAGTGATGGCGCTGGCGGCAAGGAAGGTCATCTCCCCTTTATTGTATGAGGCCCAGACGTCTCCGATCTCCTTCCTGATGTCGTACAGGTCTTCGAGCGTACACCAAAGCGCGAAGTCTGCTTCCTCATTCTCATCTAGCTCCAGGTTTGGCGTCTTGCCCTGCTTCGACGGCTGCTTCCTTGTAGCATGAGATGTAGCGCCACCGAGAGGAGAAGCCGAGGGCTCTTCCACTTCGAGGTGTGAGAAGAGATTGCTCAGGGTCTCCTGCACCTTCTCTTCTCCTTCCTTGCCTGGCTCCACCACATCTCCATCCTTGTCGATATCCTCCGCGGAGAGGGAAGTATCCAAGGATTTCTTTGCCTCCTTCTGCTTATTGCGTGCGACCCGAAGAAGTTCGAAGATCTCGAGTAATACCTCGATGAAGTAGCGGTGCGTCTCATCGGAGGTGGTCTGTTGAGCACGGCCCGAATAGTCGTTGGCCTGCGAAGCATACCACTGCGCACAGAGTCGGCGTCCAGCAATCACATCAGCAAAGAGCTCAATGATGTTTGGCGGTATTTCGATCGCTGGTTTTGCCGCTACTATTCTCTTTGCGAACCGGACAAGGTCTGTTGTAGTGATGGTTGTCTTCGGCGAACCGCCTTCCTTCCTCTCCTTCTTCGTGATGCGACATCGTGCAGATGTCTCGGTAAGCCACAGCACCAGCTTCTCCGTGCCGGCCTTGTATAGCGTATAGCGGCCAGCTATCGACGGTGACGACATCTTGGTGGTGGCAGTTGAAGTCCAGAGTTCGTGGTGTAAGCGAGCAGTGTGTTTGTATCAAGTGGAAGCTATCCAGAAACTTGGAGATTCGAAAATTATGGGTGGTCCGTGGTTGGTCAGTGCGGAAGGAAGCGTTTCTGCATGTGAAAGTCGGCCCGCAGACGTGAAGTTCGACTGATTCACATTGCCTTTAACGACACAAACAACCTAGCAGTTCACAAAAGCTCTAGCAGTTCACCCTCGTCTCGCATACACGCCCGCTGTCCTTGTGTGCTCTCGGAGATGCGGTCGATGATCGCGAACTTACAGATGCTGACCGTGCTGTATGCTGCACGTGGGGCCCTGTCAGCCTTCAGGACTGCATGGATTTGGTTGCATAGCTCTGGAGGGTGAAGGGGGTCCAATACAGGGTTCGTGAGCTTGTATATACGAGAAGAGCTCTCTTTCAGAGATTGAGGTAAGAGATGATGTAGTGGGAGATCAATACAGCAGCTGTGATTGAAGATGTGTATGTAAGGCTGAAAGAAACGCTTGCTGCACTGGTAGTGCAACATTACCTACACAAGGAACTGGCAATGGAGCAAGCTGGTACAAGCAGTCAACGCTAGGCCAGTTCGCTATGCCGCCATGCCTTCCACCGCACCCACGATGTGGATGATGGGAAACTCCGCTCTCCTGCTTTGCAAGCGGTCCGATCGGCCATCGTGTCGGTTTTCCGACTTGTAAGATCTTGCAGAGATGTTGACAGAGGCAGTCCGGCACTGCCGCAGTCCCTGCGTTGTCAGAACTGCCACCATCAATTCCACCGAACCTAGCCCATCTACTTCCTTGATCGCAGTAGCCTTCTACCGCGGTGCTTCCGCGCAGCATAAGCTTCGCGAACACCGTCCGGCGTCGATGCAGGCTCAGTCGCTGGTACAGTGTTGGTTTTCGCCTGGTTCTGACGTGGTGTCGCTTCCTTTGCAACAATCTCCGCTGTGACGTCGACAAATGGTGTATCGCCGCCCTGCTCCCTGTTCGCAAAGGGCCGGCGGTGCTCTGGGATGTGGCCGCTGGACTGCTCAAGCGCAGCTGTGGAGTACTGGTCGCCTTCCGTGCCCACGTACTCCCTCAGAATCTCCGCCGCCTTACCGATCGGAGACTGCTCGACGGGAATCGACTTCTCGTGATACAGTGCGGCCTCGCAGAGAACCCCAGCGACGAACGCCGTGTTTGACGGGCTGTCGCGGAAACACTTCGGGATCAAATAGTTGAGCCGTTTCCTCATGGTCTCCACCATTCGCGCACAAGCCATCCAGAAGCCGACACAATCGAAGTTGAGCTCCTGTTCATCCGTGATGAAGAGCTCCTTGTATGTCTGCAGAAGCTCCACACCCGTGATCTCAGCAGCGATGGCATTCGACCCCGTGCGCCCTTTCTCTCCGCTGAGCTCCTTCTCCCGCATGGCTCTCAGTACCACCTCGATGACCTCTCCTCGCTCACAACCCAATTGCTCATCTTGGTCCTGGCGGTCCCTCATCGCATTCAGCAGTGGCGATGCCGCAGACATCCATTTGTGGTTGCGCTTCAAGTCATGAGCAGTAAGCGGCTTCCTGCTGGTACCAGACAAGTGCGTCACGGGTATGCCGATAGCGAGCTGGTAGTGGTTGAACAACACCTTCGGATCAACACTTGGCCCGATGTCCCGAACAAGCTGATTCGTTTTGTTATGCTTTTGGAGAAACCATTCCATATCCTTCCAGCTCATGTCCAGAAGGTCGTAGTGTCTCATGGCTCGGTAGATGTGGGCTGCATTGATGATATGCCGGCGATCGTTGATGACTCGGATGCCCATGGAAAGCATCTGTTGCTTGATTATGCGCGTCTTGACACCAGGTACAGTAGGTAGGTCGCGGAAGAAAGTGTGAGGCCACTTACCTGTCAGACCGACGTCCTCCGCATCATCAGCATCCTCTGCATCAATAAACCTCGCGTGCCTAGCGACCTCGACATTGGCGTAGGCAAGCTGCTTCCATCGTTCTCGGGCGTCTCTGACGTGTATAGTCTCCTTTCCTATCATGAACGCCATGTACTTGTCTACGATCACTTTTGATGAACTGATCATCGCATCCATGTGGTCCAATCCCACCTAGAACCCATAAATGCAAAAATTAGCAGATGTCTTCCAAAGTATGCGGCAGTCTCAGATATCTAAGACGGCCTCCTAGAGGGCTACCCGTTACTGTACTCACCTCGCGTCTGTAGCCGATGATATCGAGAAGGTCAATGTACGTCTGACAGGCATTGATGAGCCACATGCCGAAGGTGCGGCCTGCAGTCAGGCTCTCCGTAAACTCATCCAGACCATTGACCGCTCCACCGGACGCCCGCCTGTGATGCGCGACGATCTTCATCTGAGGCATTTGCTTCATAAGTAAGCGCGCGAAAGGATGGTAGGAGTAGACCTCCGAGATCAGCTTGTAGAATGACTGTCCTGAGTCAGTCGCAGTGTCATCGTTGCCGGGCTCGCCCTCTACTGTATGCTCAGGCACCCTGGGCGCTGGAGATTGGTCAAACTCCTTCTCTCGCTCTGGCAAAGTGCCCCACAAACGGTAAAAGTGGGTCAATATGTCGATGGAATCCTGAGATAGCAGCTCTGGCACGCTCGAGCGAGGAGCCACTGGTAACACCTCATCTGCGCCACCCGGCACAACACCAGGCTCTTCTGTGCCTGATGCGTTGAAGCACTGAAGCACACGCCGAAGCTCCCCAAACTCCGGATGCGCTTCTAGGAATGTAGCCTCCGATCGACGCATGACACCGAAGGCAGTGTCTGTAACGTTGGAGGCAAGTAGGAAACTGACCTCGCCTCGCATATACTCTTGCCAGGTTTCCGTAGCGTATGTTCGTACCTCCTCCAGGTCCTTTAGAAAGCACCACAAAGCAAACTGCTTCTCTGCGCGCTCATCAGCCTCCAGGCCGCTGTCAGGGCCATCGACTGGCGAGTCGTCATCCTTGGCTTGATGAACATGTGCAGCGCCCAAGGCAGCGCCCGATGGTTCCTCAAGCTCGAGCTGAGCGAACAAGTTCGACAGTGACTCCTTGGCTTCTGACTCCGTGTGCCTGACCCTAGGAATGTCGGCGGCATTTATATGCTGGTTGTTGCGTTGCTCTTTGCGAGCGGCCTTGAGGATATCGTAGATGTTTTGCAGCACATTGATGAAGTGCCGATGTCCTTTGTCACTCTGAGTTTTCTCTTCAATCTCCGAGATAGGGGTTGTGTCCAAGTGTGTCGAGTAGAACTCTGCGCAGATCTGACGTCCGGTGATGACATCGAGAAGGACCTCTAAGAAGTGTGCTGGTATCTCGATCTTGGCCTCTGCAATCGCGTTTGCGCATGCCGTGATGTACTTGGTGGTGATACGGTCTAACGGGTCATAGTTCCGCACGTTGCAGCTTGTCGTGAGCCAACGCACCACGCGGCTGGTGCCAGCTTTGTATAGCTCATAACGTCCGCTGATGGTCGGTGAAGACATGTTGGTGCAAGGTTTGCGCAGGAGCTTCAATATGCGCAGGGTGTATCAGGTCGGTCGTCAGCGGATTATCGGATTATCGGAACGGTGCAGGTTCGGAGAAATAGTAGGTCTCATGTGAACGGAGAACGGAGTTATCAAGCTGTCTTGAACGCAAAAGTGCGAGGTTGTCTGTGCGGTGGCGTTTTCATCATGTGAAAGTCGCCACACCCACACAATACGCCTGATTCACAGTCAAACGGAATTCCTGTGGATAACGCCTTCTTGCAGACAATGACGTCGGACCTCTGTCACTTAATCAGTCATGGAGATGGTGAGTTTGTCGGTGACGCTCCACAATATCCTCGCCAAGTAGATGCGGCTGAAGTGCACCAGCAACGGACTTTCGGAGTTGATGTTGAGTCTATGTTCCATTCGACAGGGTACGTCCGTGCCATCCTCGCCTACTGCTCAGAACACCGACCCGGCTAGCGCTCCAACTCGAACAAT
The DNA here is from genome assembly GCA_022814695.1 of Neocatenulostroma microsporum. Classification (NCBI taxonomy): domain Eukaryota; kingdom Fungi; phylum Ascomycota; class Dothideomycetes; order Mycosphaerellales; family Teratosphaeriaceae; genus Neocatenulostroma; species Neocatenulostroma microsporum. The sequence goes on from JAKLLW010000034.1 coordinate 48,583, forward strand.
ACCAAGGCTTCTTCGTCCTCAACCCACCATAGTGACCATACTCATTGTTCCCATTGACCATCCTGCCGCACAGCTGATTCTCGTCTCCCACCTGCGCTTTCGCGGAACGCACCACCACACAGTCCATCGCCTTACCCTCGTGACTTCAGGAACCTTTTGCCTCGCTTTTTCTGCGCCATGTACGCCTGGCGTACTGTACGCTGCTGTTCCGTGCCCTCGCCAAGATTGTCCTCGTTGTAAGCCTCCTCGTCGTTGGAACTCATGGGCCGTGGAGCCAAAGAGGCGGGCTCGTGGGTCGCGTTATACGGGGTAGCCTGTGTTGTCGCACCAGACGTGTCCGGCAGGCTCGACGAACCACTGGCTTCCCTTCCATGACCGCTTGACTGCTGAAACGCTGCCGTAGTGATCTCGTGCCCGTACTGATCGATGAACTCCTGGAGTATGCCAGCAGCATTACCTAGAAGTGATTCGGCTGCCGGCGTGGAGGCCTGTACCGATGTTGCCGCACTGTGCAGCAAATGATACATGACTCCCGGGCCGTTGTCAAAGCTGACGTCCGGCTTCTTTGAGGACATGCATATCCAGATGTCTCTGAAAAGCTGCTCGCAGATGGCCCAGAATCTCATGTAATCGAAGAGGTACTCTGGTTCATTGTGCACAAAAACCTTCCCGTATGTCTGAAGGAGCTCCAGGCCGGTGACGTGGCGTGCCTTGTTGATAGACGTGTGGCGATTGTTTCCAGTGTCGGCGATGACCTTGTCGTGCATCGCTCTCAGTACGACATCGCAGTTACTTCCACGGGTGAAACCGAGCTGTTTATCTGTGAGACATCGATCCCGCATGCCTTTCTCGAACTCCACATTCGATTTCAGAATCCTCTCCCCTTTGCCATTGCTCTTGTATCGGGAAACGTTTCGTGCTGGCTTCGACGACGTTAAAGCCCACGCTCCACTTGCAGACATGCCGATTGCCCTTGCGTAGCGTCTTAGCAGCGCAAACTCGTCGGCACCTTTGGCGAGATCCGGAATGAAAGGCCTCTCCTTACTCTGAGTCTCAATGAGCCAGTCCATATCATGCCAGGCAGATTGAAGCAGGCCGTGATGTGCACAAGCCTTGTAGATATGAGCGATCCTCAAGACAGCGTCATGCAAGTTTGCGAACTGCAGGCCAAGGCTATGCGCATAGTCCCTTTGATAGTGGATCCTGCCGCCGGTGTAAACCGGCATCATGGCGTACAGGGCCGCAGGAGGGAGCTGTCGGTCGTTGCCGGCCCAATCCGGCGCATTTGTTTCCGAAGACATCTTGCCCTCGTTGATAAACAAACCGTCAATGACCTTGCGTCCTTCCTCTGCCTGCTCTCTGACTTGGCGAGACATAAATTCTGCATTATTTGAACTTGCGTCGAGTGCAGCCAGTATGTCCGCCGTTCGCTCGGCTTGTTGCAGTACACATTGCAGCTCTCCTATGCCTTGGTAAATTCTGGCGCCGACCACGTCATATACGTCCATGAGTGTCTGCCATGCTAAAACAGGCCACATGCGGAACATCGAGGTCTCACACGCATCTTTCAATCCGCTGAAGAAGTCACTGTACACTCCGTCGCCCTCCGAGGTTCCGGCACTGCCTGCAAGAGCTGTAAAGTGGCGGAGCAGATCGATGAGCCTCTCTGCAAGCGGGTGGTATGAGCAACGAGCGGTCAGGTCGTCTCTTTTAGCTCCTTCAACCTCTCGACGAATGCGCTCAGGGTGCGACTCGCCTTGTCTTTGTGGAGTGCCGTCCGATTGCGAGAATCCGAGACTTGGTGAGGGGAAGGAGCGTAGTATAGGCGATACTAGTCCGAACAGAAGCCGGCCTAGTAATGCTACTGGACGAGCATCTGATTCGTGCGCGATGACTTCTGGACGTACGACGGGTTCTGGAGGTACCACATCTACATCGTCCGAGGCAAGATCTGGGCTAGCGCACTCAGCCCAGAAGCTTTGGAAAGCGTAAGCTGCTTGTGGACACAGAAGCCTCGCCGGCGTAGACTCCCTCCCGCCCTTTCCGACCTGATCGATGTCGGTGATTGTCGGCTGGCCGTTGACGACCTCGATGCGGGCACCAACAAAGTCAAGCACCTTGTTGAAGTCGGCGAAGTCGGTGTATGCGGCGCACAGATCTGCATCAGCTCGACGTACGATGCCACACGCCTTCTCCATTATCGACGCCGCAGCCAGGAAGCTAAGACGACCCGCATGGAACTCCTTCCAAGCGCTTATCACATGTTCTCGTATGTCGTCGCAATCCTGGAGAAAGCACCAGAGCGCGAATTCTTGTTCTGTCCGCTCGTCAAGCTTCAGCGATGGGTCTGCGGCTGTCGCCTTGCGAGAGCGGTAGGCGGTTTGCGCACTCGCGCGATTCGGCTCGCGACCAAGCGCATTCTGGGACGGTTCCTCGAGCTCCAGACGAGCGAAGAGACTGGGCAGCGATGCTCGCGCTTCTGTATTCGTTGATGTACCGCCTTCACGATTCGAGTCTTTCGGAGCTGCCTTCTTGAGGGCCTTTGCTTCCTTCTGCTCCTCTCGCGCAGCCTTCAAGACCTTATGGACATTCTGCAACACGCCAACGAAATGCCGGTGGCTGTAGTCGCTCTCTTTTGACATATCATCGGTCTTGGCGGAGTACCAGTCGGCGCAGATCTGGCGACCACTGATGACATCCTCCAGAAGCTCGATGAATGCGCCAGGAATAGTAATGATCGGTCTCCCACGGGCAATAGCCTCGGCGAAAGACGTCAGGTCCTTGGTGGTTAGCTCCTTCTGGGCTCGATCATTGCGATATCCGCACCGTCGAGCACCGTTGATAAGCCAGCGCACCACATGCGCAGTACCTTCTTTGTAGAGAGCGTACCGCCCGGCGATGTAAGGTGAAGCCATAGCGGAGGCTGGCGTGGCTCCGGGTTGGTGGATGGGCGAAGGCAGCGGCGTAGTGATGGCAAAAGGTCTTGTCGGTTTGTCCAAGGAAATGCACAAGCAGCGGAAGTGTAGGTCAGTGTCTCATGCACGACTCGAGCAAGTGATAGACCAGTCCAACGTTATGCGACTGTTATACGTGAAAGGGAGGCCCAAGGTGTTTGTTGAAGGTTCTGCAGAAATCGGAGTCTTCTCCTTCCACAGCAGAATTTGTCTGTGCACAAAGTTCGCCTCAGCCCCACCCAAGTGAAGTTCGCCTCATTCACGAACTTACGAGCATACTTCTGCTGCTGGTGCTTGCCACGTTTGGCATCAGCGTCATGCCTACGGCAACACTCCATCCTCACCCGATACTCACTGCACCAGGGAGCTTGCCGAGCATCACCATCATCCCCATAGTACATCCACAATCCACTAATTCCCTCCGCTGGTACACTCTCGACCCATATTGCACCTCGCCTTGTCGGGCACCAAGCAATCAACCTCACCTCCATCTCACTAGCTTCGGCTTCGATCACAACATGATCATTGACTTACCACCACGCTTGCTCCACCAAGCCGCCGCCGCCTTAACATCGCCCTCATCCTCAAACAACATGCCAACCCACTTGTTCCACAACCTCATCTCCTTGACCTCTTCTCTTGTCTTCTTGTTGATATTCATAAAACACATAATGCCTGCTGATCAGCCAGCACTGAAATCGCGTCGGTGGCCGGTTGTACCCAAACGGTGTACGTCTCGCGTGGCTGTTCGAAGCCCAGGCCGGCGGTGAAATGTCAGCTGGAAATTGTCGTGGTTGAGCGTACAGGAAGATGCGTTCACGAATCTCGGTCGGTAGTGCCATGAACGTCGCTGGCGGCTTGATTCGCCGCTCTGCATCGAAAGCGGAGGTGTCTGGCACCGTGGGCGAAGACGAGATGCGGAGGGTGTGCTTGGGCGTGGCGGTAGTGAGAGGCTGCGCATTTGACAGCTCGGGAGCTCCGGACGCTAGGTTATTCATGAGGTTGCTTTCTGGAACGGACTGCAATCTCTGCCGCACCCCGACCTCCGCTGTCGATACGATGAGTGAGTCCAATCTGGTGGCTTGCTGCTTCCTGGGCCCTTTGCTGGGTGATTCAGAGCTTTCATCACGCCTCTCCTCAGGGCCCAGGTGATCGAAAAGAGGAAGCCTACGCTTCTTTTTTGCTGAAGACGCACCGTCGCTCTTCCTTGCTGGGGTGCGAATGGACGGCCGAAGCGACACATCTTGATCTTTCTTTTGAGTAGTCCGTCTGGTGCGGAGATGCTCTTCGGCCCGTATGTGGCCTGCGTGGCTCGCTGAAGCCGCTGAGGAGTGGTGTCAGCTTATCTCGTGGCTTGAGGTTCGGTCGCTCAGTGCCATCTACGGTGACCTGCTGTGGTGCAGACTCCGGCTGATGTCGATATTCCCGCATCGGCGACGGCGGCGCCGTGGGCTCTCGACCCAATAGCGGGCTTGTGTTGAGGTTCCCGAAGAAGTTCGTGAGCCACTCGATCATCGTTACGTTGGAATCGCTCTGACACAGCTCCAGTGCGAGTGCCGTAAATCAAGCAAGGGTAGTGCTATGTACTCCACAGTCTCACTAGGCATCTCAGACACTATCAAGCCCATCATCTAGCATCTTCTACCCATCAGTTCCATCTCACGCCGAACATCTTCCCTTGCTTCCTTTGATCGAGCAGCTTTCCTTCCGCATTCTCCAGATACAGCCTCTGCTGTCCCGGCACGTCCAAGGCCAACATCCTGTACTCAAAGTCCTTCTGCCCTGGTAACCGTGTCATGTGCACCTGTACAGTCCCACTCGCCGCTGGCCCGTCGACATAGAAGTGCATATGCATATGCTCCACTCCAGCCCTGTCCGTCTCGTTCCGACTCGCTATCGTTCTGTTTCGCGCCCATCTTGAGTAAGATGGTTCGCCATGAGCACTGATCTCCCTTTTACTGTGCAGCCCTTCACTCCCAGCCAGAAGGGCAACACATTGCGGATCTTTCCGTACGCGATCAGCGGCACGGTTGAATACAGCGGTCTTGCTGTCGGTGGAGAAGACTTCGAGGTATAAGACGTAGCCTACTGTGCCTGTGGCTACTACTCCGAGCAGGACGAGACCGAGGTTGAAGGATTGCTGTGTTGTGCGCGCCGCTTTCTCGCCGAGGGAGAGCTGTTTCCAAGGTACCGAGCCGGTATCGTTGACGACTGTGACGGCTCGTCGGCGAGACGCGAATGCCTCGTCGGCTTTTGAAGAGGTCGTCGCTGTGCGTGCCTGCCGTAAGCTGCTCGAGGTCGATGCGGTGATTATGGGGCGGGGCCCGGCTCGAAAGATGAAGCTCGAAGGCCGTAATAGCATTGTTGAAGCTGCCATGGCGGCGTGGTATCGATACGTACAATTCTCGTCTGGAACGTCTGGAAGGTGATTAGGTGAAGCTGCAGATGTTTGAAGATCGGAGCTCGGAAGTGAGGTGTGGAGAGTCTGGGGAAGTGGGGCGCTTGGCAAAAGGCACAACTTCCCAGTTGGGACAACTCACGTCTCTTTCGCGGAAGGTGATGAGACACTGCGACAATGGCGATAGCATGGGAAATGAACGTGATCACAATCTAGTACAAGTATTTGAGATTGATTCAGGTCTTTGCAGACAACCACCACGGCGGAAGCACCCCATACTCGCTGCGACATACAGCTCCGAGCCCTGATATGTATCTTCGCGCATACCTCAACTCTCTGGCTAAGAGGGCGACGGGTACGACCAGTCTCCGCAAGACTTGAGCCTACTGATTGTCATTGCTAGCCTCTCCTGCTGTTTCGCTCATGGCCTTCTCGCCTATAAGCGCCGCCGTGAGCTTTTGCATATCGTATGGCCGCGATGGAAAAACCGGCTTCTCGTCAGGCGGAAGGTGGCCACTGGATTGCTCACGGGCCTTCTTGACGTGGCTATCACCCTGCTTCGAGGCAACCGTGGCGAACGTGGCGCTCAGTATCCTCAGCAGTGTAGGCAGCGCCGGAGCTCTCGACTTAACCGCATCTGCCGCTTCCCAAAGGACAGCATAAGCAAAGTGTGAAAAAGAGCGTTGCCAATCGCACTCGAATGCCGGAGGATTGGCGAGCAGGTGAGGAGTGCAAAGCATCTGAGCAGTGTTGAGAGCCTCGCTGCAGCGCTTGCAGAACTCAACATAGTCGAAGTTGAACTCTGGCTCGAATGAGATTAGTCTTTCTTGAAGCTGTTCAGTAGCTGCGCTGGTATGATCTTCCCAGCTGCCATTTCGTACCGTGACTGCGAATCCGAGAGCGTGCGACCATTCTTCGTACTCTGGGATGCGAGGCATCTCAGCGCACTGAGCACGATCTCATCGTCCCAGTAGCCTGCCTTTGCCGAGTCGGCGGTCATTTTCTCGCCCATAGTCCTCAGGAAGACAGAGTGCTCCTCGAGACTGCGGGCATTGGCCGTGACGTGCAGGCGGTCTGGCAGCTTTGGACGATTGCCGTAGTTGAACGCCACGCGCTTTACACCGACGGCCATGCCGAAATGCTTCGCTATCTTCGCCAACGCCACCAGATCGACGCCATCTTTAGTCTCCCACACGAACGGTGATTTCCTGCTGTTGATCTTGATCACAAAGTCCATATCATCCCAGGGTTTGGTGAGCAGGCCGGCTTTCACGCACGCTTTGTACAGGTGCGCCGTAACAAGCATAACGTTCTCGATGTTACCCATCTCCAAGCCCAACTTGTGCATGGTCATAGAGCTGAGCCACAGCGCTCGGCCAGGGTACATGAACAGTGCCCTTTGCAGGCAGAAATCTTGCCGTCCATCGTCAAGTGAGACTATACCGGGCCGTACGCAGTAAGCGCGGATGACGTCTCGAACGTACTCGGTCATCAGCGCCGTGCCAACGCTGATGGCAACACGGAGAGGAGTCTCATCGTTCTCCTTACCCTGGAAGCCAAACCTCGCCTGAACGGTCTTGATCGTCTCCAGGTCGGACTCAATCCTCGGTAGCGCTATACGATGGCCGAAGTCGCTCTCGGAGCCAACGAGGTTCGAGATGTCGAAGTACATCTGGCAAGCGAAGACGAGCCACGTTGGTAACGACGTCGGATGAATCATCATATCGATGATGCCTCTGGTGAACGTGTCCAGGCTTGCTCTGCTGGTACCCGCCATGGCAGCGAGAACAGGTACGAAGTTGTACAAGATTGTAGCAATGGGATGGATGGTGGAGTCGATCAGCGCCATTTTGCTTTCGCAAGGCGTTTCGTTGCGCTTGAAACAGGTGTACATCATCTGGATAGAGCGCAACAGCTGGGTGGGCTTCCGACATAGTAGCTGGTCCGCATCCTTGACCGTCTGTATACCTTCTGGACCGTGAGTAGCAACGGGCGAGTTCGTCGCATCAGGGTCAAGCCCCAGCTTGGAGATGAGGTCCAGATGTGTGCGAAGCGCTGGGAAGCGTGTCTGGAACTCCTTCTCCGTGTGGCGCATAATGCCATGGGCAATGCTTGTGAGGAAGCATGCGGCCGAGTAGCTGACGTCTCCGGCGGCGAACTCCTGCCAGAGCTGCACGACAGCCAAACGCATATCTTGCATATCATTCAAGAAGCACCAGATGGCGAATGGAGTTTGGTCTTCTTCTTCCTCCAGCTCGAACGTGATCTTGCTCGCGCTCTGACGCTGGCTTGTAGGCTCCGTCCCAAGCGCAGTGTTCGAAGTTTCCTCAACTTCCAACCCCGAGAAGAACCCATGCAGGCCGGCTGACAACGTATCCGGCTTCGGCTCTTGCGGCCCATGTCTCGGCGGCGCTCGGGCGATATCAGCAGGCCTGTCTTCGTAGGCAGATCTGAGAAGGCCGCGACTTCCTGGAGGACGCTGATGAAATGCTGATGGCTCCGGTTGCTGGCATCCAGACCTGTCTCCTCTAATCCAGCCTCCGTGCCAAACCATTGCTGTCCGTCCACCCGAGCAAAGCTCGCATACCATTCAGCGCAGCTCTGCCTGCCCGAAATGACCTCCTGCGCCACAAGCAATATACTTCTCGGGATCAAGACGTTCGACTTGGCGACAATTTGCGCAAGCGTGATGAGGTTCGCTGCGCTGACGATGACCGTAGTATCGTCGCCTGCAGTATTCCCGGCAGTACCTCGCAGCTTCTTTGCCCGCTTCAATGCATCCTTGGCGCCTTTGATCGATGGAAGTACGCCAGAGATGTCACGACATGAACGAGCGGTTGATGCGAGCCAGTCCACGAGCTTAGCCGTCCCCTTCTTGTACCGCTTGTAACTGTCGGGCACACTCTCGCTCTCCATGACAGCTGTGATCCGAAAGTCGATGTGGTGCGCTGTGCGTTGGTCAAGCCTGGGAAAAGAATGAAGGATGCAAGAACGGTGTATGTGTTTCGCACAGATGTAGGTCTTATGCAGTCTGGGGTCTTGAGGAAAGTAGAACGTCGCAAGCGCCACTCTGGAAGCTCGTGCAAGTTCAGTAAGACCGCAAGACGGTGTTCAGTAACTTGGACCGGCTGTAGTGGACTTGTGGGAGACGTTCTGACTTCGTGAATATGTAGAAGAGAGAGGCACACTCACACAAGACTCACAAGCTTACGATCATTCACTATCGCCCTTTGTCCAGCTCATGTTCCCTGCTGTGATGGCTCTACGCAGCATGCAGGCATCCGGTTTGCAGCCCGCCGCCAGCAGGCACCGTATGTTGTCGGCATGGCCGGCGGGCTCCCCGATCAATCGACCGCGTCCATTGCTACCGCGCGATCACTCACTCGATGTATTGTGTTGGGGCTGCTGCGAGGGTGATAAGGGTACGCTGTATGTTGATGGGCAAGAGGTGAGGTGTCATCTCGGCATTTTCCGCGCCACCACCTCAACGCAATGGGTCGGGTTGCTGTTCTGTCCATCTCACGAACATATCTGCCCTGCCAGCGGCCAACACGGCTGCTTGATTGTCATTATGCCACCTGGAGAAAGATGCAGCCGAGCTTCTCCCTACGCAGTACACGCACACGCACAAAAGGAAGGCCATAATTTGCAAGAGAAGGGCAGGGGCAACGGCTCGTTTGGACACAAGATGTTGGATCGAAGGACATGTACCCAATCGAGAGACTACGTACACTTCTGCGGCAGAGCGCGCATGTGGTTATGCGGGTCCGTCATGCGTCGCCGTAGCCGTCTCCAGTCACCTGGGTGTGTCTTCCGTTTGCGATCGTCAATTATGCGATCTCCGAGTAACATGAGCGCATCGCATGGCTACCGTCCATCACTGACACAGGCTTGCCTCCTGTGCGCTGTACCTCTCGCCGGTCTATTTGAAGGCTGCCATGACCTTGCCGTAGACGACGCCATCCACCCTCAAATCGAAGCGCAAACCGCCACTCTCGATCTGCACGCCCAGCTCGTAGCTCAGACGAGAGTAGCGATGACCGCTGGAGTTCTGGTACTCCTGCCACAGATGCCTGGGGACGGATTGCAAGTTAACCACCATCTTGCACGCCACCTGTGTAGCGCTCCCTGGGTTTGATTCGAAGCCGGCAGGAGCGTTCTTCGCATCGCAGTAGACGAGCTCCTCCGTGACAGTCTTACTGTGGTGCTCGTTGAAGACCCTGTAGAACGGTAGCAAGATCGGGGCGGTGGAGGAGACCGTCTGGCCCTTCTTGATGTACCACGACATGCGGTTGCGAGCCTTGAGGCATTCTTCATTATCGTCCCAGTACTTGCAGCTCGCAGGATGGATGCAGGAGTTGAAGGCCTCACTGCAGCTGACCCCGTAGTGACGGCGCGCTTTGCGGTTGAGCACCAGCTCAGCACCTTCCAATCCACGCAGTACTGCTCCTCTGACGACCGCAGTCCAGGCATTGGCTGGCTGCAGCACCTCGATGCGGCGGTCGAATGTGGTGTGCTGGGATCCGCCACCGAAAGCCGATGCTGATGATGAGGCTGCTGTGATACCTCCGAAGCGTGATTGCAGGCACTTGAGTAAGCACTCGGACTGTCCGAATCCCCCGACCAGGATCAAGCCGTTGACTTCGTGGCCAGATTTCTGTAACTTGCTGAGTTGGCCTTCGACTAGCTTGATGATGTCGACGATGATCGGGCGGAAGAGATCTAGAACGTCGGCCGAGTCCATTACCAGGAACCCACCATCCACGCCTGCTTGAGCGTTGTCTGAGACGCCTGGGAAGGGTATGTTGAAAACCACCTGCTCCGAAGGATCGAAGTTGCGCTTAACGTAGTCTTCGAAGTACTTGAGCGCCATCATCCAGCTTCTCGGCTTGGTGGCACGCAGGTTGGCGAAGGTGGCTGCACCAAGGCGAGAACGGACGAAGTCTTCGAAGCGAATGTTGAGGAAGGATGCACCGCAGCATGCTCCGCTACCCTCAACGAGCTCTTCGAGGCGGAGAGGCGTGAGCTGGCGAATGCCGTAGGAGATCAAGTCAACCGTTCCACCACCGGCGTCAATGACGACGAAGTTGTGTCCGACCCTAAGGTGGTTCGGCTGGATGGCCTGCAGGGTATAGACAGCAGCAGCTTCGGGCTCGGAGATCATCGCAATGCAGTCACCCATCCCAGCGGCTTCAGCGGCCTTGAGTGTTGCATCCTTAGCAGTATCGGACCAGACAGCGGGCACCGTGAGGACGACCCTGATCTCAGTGGTCGCTACAAAATGCTCGCCGTACCGCCTGATGAGCACTACCTTCGTGTGGGCGAACAGAGCACGCAGATACTCTGCCACGACGGTGCCGACGTTCTTTCCACATGCCGTCAGCTGGCGCTGGGTGTCAGGAAGCGAAACGTAGGCTGGGATCTTCTGGCGAGGATCGAGGAAGAGTTTCAGGCAGCGCATGCGGTCTTCGTCTGGACGGATCTGGAAGCCCCAACGCATCTCGCCATCAGAAGACCCGTTCGGTGGTGCCGTGAGCTGGGCCGAGTCGAGCACCGCGCTGAAGGCATCGAAGTTGAAAGGATCGGGACCTCCGGCAAGGCTGCTCTCGTCGGCGGCCTGGGTTTTGAACAGCCTGCTCGCAGCACCTCGGAGCAGACGGGAGGCCGGCGAAGCTGCAGCGACGTCTCCGGAGCTCTGCTTGCCGTAGGCGATCTCAGAGGGCACCTTATCCGAGGTGATGTTGTTACCTCCGGGCCATCTGTAACCCATCAGTCTTTGCCTTCATGCGGTGTGCCTGAGGGCAACTTACGTCTTGATTACGTTCAGCTCGTCCGGTGCCTCTGGGTTCGTGCTGTACGCCGCGGCGACGCTGCAAGAACATGTCAGCGTGCGCCATAACGAGAGCTACTGTTTGGCCATACCCTGAGAAGGTCGTGCCGAAGTCGATACCAACGACAAGTGAGTCAGGCATGGTTGTTGGTATGGTGTCAGATGGACGGCGTGTAAGTGATGAGTGAGCTGGAAGCTCGGTGCGAGGTTTCTGAGCTGAATTGTGCGTAGCGATGCGAGGCGTTTGAGAGGTGAAGGTAACGGCGCAATATGAGGAATGCGATGAGAATTTGGAGCTGTTTGAAAGCTTCGACGGAAGGCACGTGCACAGTCGTGGAAGGAAGTGACGACCGAGTGACTCGCGCATGCAAACGCGCGTGCCTTCCCCGATCCGGCTACTTTGCACCAGTTGTCAATTTCTCTTCCAGACATCCGCACTGCAGACGCATCACCAACTCACTCAGGTACAGACACATCACCGAGGTGAAGGCTGCCAACACTATGTTGTAAGTCGTGGAAGCCATGGTGAGCGGTTCCATCAAAATCATACTAATATTCAGTTAGCGACTGGCTCCGTGACTGGACAATGTCGGACCCGCCAGCAGAGAAAGACGTCCGAGAGCTGTCTCACAAATACCAACAGCTTCGGACTGAGCTCCGTGGTGTCAGTGAGGAGAATGCCTCGCTCAAAACGGCTTTGCAGGCGCTACAATCAGACTACGGCAGCCTGCAGCACGAACACAGCAAGGTCCGTGGCTATAATGAGAATATGGGGTCGTACTGTCAGAAAAAGAAGGACCTAGCCAACCAGCTCGCGGCTGAGCGTGATCAGCTTCGAACCGACTGTCACGAAGCGCAGCGCGATCGACAGATCGCTGAGGCCGCTGCGGAGACATCGCACAAGCAACTAGCTGCGATCAAGAGCAGCATCTCGGCTTCGACTAAGACCTCTGGCCAGATCACCGACGACGAAGTCCGCTCGAGGATGGACCAGATTTTCTACGGGATTCAAGACTTCGCTGTCACAGCTTCGCGAGGTGCTGCCCTGGGTAGGCGCGATGTGTGTCCGTAGTTACCTGACGAGTACTGACGATTCGCCAGACGTTGCAAAGTTACCGCAGGAGGCTCGGGACTGGCTGTCCACCCATGTGCTGAATGCCGAAAAGCTGCCAAAGTCCTCCGCGCCGCACATCATTATGTGCCTGGTCGCGCGCAGTGTAGTTGCTGGCTACTTTCCAGAGAATTACTTCGGCATCTCCGCCAATCCTAAGATCCGTTCAGCTTCCTCATTGGCACTTGCATTTAAAGGTAGCCCCCCATACGACAGCAACGTCAAATACCTACTGACGAGCCGTACAGATGCCCAAGTAGACCCTGCCGAGATCGATTCTTGGCTCGAGCCTACACACAGACTCCTCGTGTCAGTCGACGCCGGAGCTGCGCAGAAGTCCATGCAAGCCCTCATCGACCACTTCATACTAGATGTCCAACAGATACTAGGCCCGGCGCTCTCGGCAAACCTCAGCGAAGCTGGCGAGACAAAGATGCGCAAGCTCTGCACATCGGCAATCGAGCTCTTCAAGATGCTGCACCGATCCAAATCCCTCTTCCACATCGAGTTCACGTGTGCTACATTCACACATGGGGCCGACAGCTTTCGGCCGGAGACGATGCAAGCCGTCAACAGCGCTGACGAGGATGCGGCGCTTGGAGGGAGGCCGATCCAGATCTCGGTCTTTCCGGGTGTCTACAAGTTCGGTGACGAGATGGGCAACAACGTACGTGCTCCAAGGATGTCAGAATTTGATAAGATTGGTGCTAATTATACTGCCTTCCAGCACGACGAGATGACGGTCATCTGCAAAGCCAAAGTGATCCCGCGGGAGAAGCCAGCCTCAGTCTACAGTAAGATGGTCCTCAGATAACGAGCATGTCGGACGCGAGATAGCATGGTTCGCTACGAAGCCAACCTCACTCTACAGCAAGGTGCGAGCAAATCGGAGGCAGGAAAGTACGCATCGCTGTGTGGTCTCTACTCCGATTAGATGGGATTGCGACGCTGATATGGCGGCGTGGGTGATACTATGTAGGCCCATGGAGCAGTTCACATCTTACAAGCCGCTGGAGTCTTGGGACTCTCCAACGTTCACCTCTGTGTCCGCGGGACCATGTCATGTTATCGGTTTCAGAGGGCGCAAAGCTCGCATGCCGGTGCCTCTTGGCGCTTATGAGGTTGTTGATTCGAGTTCAGAAGTTGTTCTGTACCGGCGTGAATGCCTTGCCTGTGTCGCACCTTCTAGAAGCGGAAGACCTAACCACGCTAGGCAGGGGTCATGCAGCTCCAACAACCTCACTTCTTTCATACAAAACATCTTGCTGAACTTCGTATCTGTCTTGATCAAACACCTACAGCAACATGGCCAATCCACAACAGTCTTCCAACGACTACCCAGCGGAGGTGCTGGCGGAGGTGCTGGACGTGGTGAAAGTGACTGCTACTCATACCAGCGCAATCCAGCGGCGACGGTTTGCGCAGCTCGCACAAGAGTTTATTGTCAGTGACCACCTCATTATACAGCGAATCAAGACTGACATGTAGTAGGACTCAATCCAGCCATTCAGGTTCCTGGACCTTCCGCAAGAACTGCGTGACCGCATCTACGAGTACTGTGTCGTCGGCAAAGACTGTCTGTTACTCCCAAGCGCCTGTACGCACACAGGCATGGCCAAAGCCGCGCAACCAGCGATCTCCAAGGTCTGCTGGCAGGTCCGCCGTGAGTCTCTCGAAATCTTCTACAAGAAGAACTCCTTCGACGCCCATGTCCTGGGATGGAACTTCTCTCCTTTCACGGACTACATCGACAGCTTGGCCGAAGACTGCGAATACGAGTACACGTTCGAAGCGATCCGCAGAGTCAATCTGTTGCTTGCGGATGATCCAAAGTGGACGGTGACATGCGGTGAAGGCTTGCTTGATTTCGTGCGCTGGCACGCCACTTCGGAGGACCGTATTAGGATTGACTGTTTTAGTTGGGGCGGGAATGACCTGGACCGCGGAGCAATACTGGAGTCTGCTGTGAACCTGGCTGTGGAATTGCACAACAGCAACAAGACAACGGATGCTGAGATCGAAAAAGGCTTTGCAGAGTGGCTGGAGAAGGAGGACGTGGGATGTCATTGTGGTGACCATGCGCCGAGACAGAGAGGCTGTAGCAAGGTTGGGGGGCGGGTGTATAAGGGCTACTGCCTGTGGCACGACGAAGATTCGGAGGATGACTCGGAGTAGGCACAGGAACAGTAGCGGCCAAGAGGTCAGCTTGCTAGAACGTTGCTCAACGACAGCACCTCAATAACTTCTCCTAACAGGCTTCACAGCCTTACACTCCTCCTCATCCAAAGTTTCCCCTACCACCCTCCTATAACCCATCTCTACCTCCTCCCCTTCCCTCCTCTGCCAACTCAAACTATGCTTCATCCACACTTCATCATCTCTCTCCGGGAAATCCTCCCTCGCATGACTACCTCTACTCTCCTCCCTCGCCAGCGCAGCCTTCGCAGTCTGCGCCGCGCAAGTCAAAAGATTCCTCAACTCCAACGTCTCTACCAGATCGGAGTTCCATATCATACTCTTATCCTTCACAGCCAACCGATTCTTGAACTCTTGTTGAACGTGCCCGAGGCGTTGATTCCCGACTTCCAAGCTGTCTTTCGTCCGGAAAACGGAGATATCCGTCTGCATAACCTTCTGCATGTCTGTTCGAAACTGCGCACTCAACACATCCCCCTCACTCATCCTCACCGCCTCCATCTCCCTCAGACTCTCCATCCCAATGTCCTCCGGCACTTCCCTATGGCTCATCCCTTTTTCGTTATTCGCAGCGATATCCATCGCGCAAGCCCTTCCAAACACCACAATATCCAACAAACTATTCGCTCCCAATCTATTACTCCCGTGTACACTTACGCACGCTACTTCACCAGCGGCGTAGAGTCCATCGACCGTTTTCTCCTCGCCGGTGCTGCGGTCGACATCAAGGACTTGCCCTTTCCAGTTGGTCGGCACGCCACCCATACAATAATGCACCGTCGGCAGCACCGGAATAGCCTCCTTCGTGATATCGATCCCCGCAAACACAGACGCCGTCTCCGCTATTCCGGGCAACCGTTCATAAATCAATTCCTTCGGCAGATGAGACAATTGCAGGTAAATATGATCCTTGTCGGGCCCGCATCCTCGGCCCTCCTTGATTTCTATATTCATAGACCGACTTACTACGTCCCGGGAAGCGAGGTCTTTAGCAGTAGGCGCGTACCGCTCCATGAAGCGTTCACCCTCGGAGTTGAGGAGGAAACCGCCCTCGCCGCGCGCGCCTTCGGTTATGAGCACGCCGGCGCCGTAGATGCCTGAGGGGTGAAATTGCACGAATTCGAAGTCTTGGTTGGGGAGGCCGGCGCGGGCGACCATTGCCTAGATCAGTCGTGGCGTCAGTAACAGGGTACAGTGCAGTGGGTGGAGGAAGGGAGGAGGCTTACGTTGCCATCACCAGTTGACGTGTGAGCGGATGTGCAGGAGAAGTACGCCCTCCCATACCCACCCGTCGCTAGAACCGTATTCTTCGCAAACACTCGATGCAGCGTACCATCCTCCATAGACATGCACAGCACGCCTACACAGGCACCATCGTGCATGAGAAGGTCGATGCAGAAGTACTCGATGAAGAAATTGACATCATGCTAGCATTATTCATTAGCTTCCTGCCTGAAATACGCAGTTCTATGAGACTACTAGATCTAGATCGTACCTTCAGACTCTGCCCATAAAGCGTATGCAACATCGCATGCCCCGTCCGATCCGCCGCCGCACAACACCTATAAGCCTGCCCTCCCTTCCCAAACTCCAAACTCTGCCCCCCCAGCGCCCTCTGATATACCCTCCCATCCTCGGTCCTCGAAAACGGCATCCCATAATTCTCCAACTCCCACACCGTCCTCGGAGCTTCCCGACACATATAATGAATCGCATCCTGATCCCCCAACCAATCGGAGCCTTTGACGGTATCGTACATATGCCAGCGCCAATCATCTTTGCCCATGTTTCCTAAAGCGGCGTTTATGCCGCCTTGGGCGGCGACGGTGTGGGAGCGCGTGGGGAAGAGTTTGGTGATGCAGGCGGTGTTTAGGCCGGATTCGGCGAGGCCGGTGGCTGCGCGGAGGCCGGCGCCGCCAGCTCCTATTACAATGGCATCGTAGTGGTGGTCAATGATTGGGTGTGGGAAGGCCGGGGGGGAGGAGGAGGTGGAGGTTGTGGCTCGGCGGCGGGCGGATTGGGTGAGGAGGGTTCGGTGGTGGGTGTGTGGGAGATGGCGGCGGGAGGGTGCGATTGGTCTGAGAGTGGTGGAGCGGGAGTTGGTGGTGCGGAGGGTAGAGGCGAGTTCGTGCCACGCATGGCTTAATGATCGTGCCATTGCTGCTGTGTTAACGTGAAGACTGTCCAGCTTTAGGCTTGCTGCTGCAGCGGAGGGAATGTCAAGGCGAGAACAGCGGCACAGATGCCATGATCTGGCACGAGGTACGACAACGACCGAGGTGTTTGCTTGCTTCTGTCGACGTATATCCGTGGAATCGCGGTCTGATGTCGCAGGAGCTCAAACTGCCCCACACTGATCTGCAAGAACGTGGAGACTTCCGGCTATATCTGCGGGAATAACAGTGACAGCCGGGCGGCTTGACTCGCCGTCGCTGCAGCCCTATTCGGAAGGGAGTATGCTCATGGTAGAGTTGTCAAAGAGCACGTTGGTGGAATGTCCGAGTGCTGTATGGCCTCAGTCATTCTTCCCACTCTTCCCACCACCGCCCTTCGCCGACCGCTCCCTCGTAATTGCAGCGCCATCAAAATACGACGTCGCACTCCCACTCGATGGTCCAACATGAACAACACTGCCCTGTCTTCCGCGCCCGTAATCTTCGTCCTCATCTTCGTCCCCTCCAATCTCAAACTCATCAGTCATCTCAATCAAGTCTCCCACTCCTCCCGCGCCTCTCCCGGGCGTCCCAACACTAGCTCTCGCAGCCGTTCTCCTCTCGGGATTAGCCATCGCCCCCTTTGCCTGCGTGGCCATCCTCCGCATCCAGCCCTCTATAGCACCTCCCACGTTCTCTAGATTCATATTCTTGTTCCCGAGTAAACTTGGCGTTGTGGCGCCGGAGGCTACAGGTGTACCTTCGTCGTCGGTGTATAACGGCATCTCTGGCGTAAGTAAGTTCTGTTGATTCCTCGGCGGAGCGACATCAGGCAGGTGTTTCGCGAACATCTTGTTCAACCCATCTTGCGCTGGGCCCGGAAACCGGACGTTGTTGTTGAAGGTGCCCACTCCGCCTGGGCCGGCGAGGTAGGAGGGGAAGTAGCCGTTATTTGCGTTGCTTAATCTCCTCGTTCTGCGTGGGCGTTGGGGGGCGTCTTGGCGTAAAGGTGAGACGGGGAGGGATGATTCGTTTGTTGATGCGCGTGCTAAGTCGAGGGAGGTGGAAGGTGTATCGAGATCGGAGTAGCAGTTACTTTTCCGTCGTGCGGGTGGGAAGTAGCCGAGTGTTCTGCGCGAGAGGCGGGCGATCTCGGTTGGTTTTGCTGAGCCTGGGAGCATAACCCAGGAGTCATGATGCCAGGGTGGCTCGGTATCTACGCTCGAACCGACGCCTGATGAGGATGGCCTCCGGCTTGTGGTTGTGGAGACTGAGCTTGCGCGATCTCGGTTGTCGTTGAAGGCGTGGCCGTTGGCGGCTCGGACTTCTGGTGAAGCCACTTCTTCTGCCTGACCAGCTGATAACGCATCGGCGTCTGAGCTGAGCAAGTCCAGTGCCTCTGCGCTTGGGACAGGCTTGCCCTTGACACCACATGCATCTACCGGTAGTATGATCGTGGGCCGGCTTTGCACGGTATCATTCGGCCACATCCTGTTCGCCTTTCGCAGCACATTCGCCGAGCAATTATACTTGATCGTAATACCAGCCAGCGTATCACTCTTGCCCACATTATGCACATAAACCAGCGCATCTCTGTCCTCATTCTCACCCGGCGGCGCAGACAAGCACCCTCTATCATCTGACAGCCTCCGCTTGACTTTCCCAAGCGTATCCGCATAGCTCGACTCTGTCCTCATGAGCATATCCTTTCTCTTCTGCGCCCTCAAAGCCGCAAGCTGCTCTTCTCGCGTCCCTGCGCCAACAGAGCTCATTGTCGGGTGTGAAGTAGGTGGGCCCCATTGGCTGGGCGGTGCGCTCGTGGCAGACCGGACTTGGAGTCTGTCTTGTGGCTTTCTGACACGTGCTGGCTTGTCTTTGGTCTCCGTTGTCACATCGCCGCTCAGCAAGTCAGAAGCGATGCCTTGCAGTGCCGACCACGAGTTGCCCCAGAGTCCCGCAATTGAGCTGGGCGATTCATTGCCCGCTTTCCTTTGTCTACTTCCGGCTGCTCGCCCCAATGAAATATTTCCTCCGTTTCTCTGCGCGCCATGGCTCGAAGTAGGTCGAGACAGGTGGCTAGCTGGTATGGGCGAGGCAGACCGGCTCTCGAATGGTGAAGGCAAGGGCGAGGCTATGCGGGTCAAAGGTGCGCTGGTCGACGGATCATAATTCGCCTCATCGCTTTCGTCCAAGCCAGAGATCAGACGTCGTGTGCGTGGGCGCAGAGAGGACGAAGCGGCTGGGGTGGAGCTGGTGCGAACATTGCTGGCGTTCATCGCCGGCTTCTGAGCAGCATGTGATGGGAGGCATATGGAGCTCTTGAAGTCGCCTTGTTGCTGTCAGGTCACCGCACTCTTATCCATGGGGCTTGCAAATGCTTTGCGACCAACTTGGAAGCAGCTATCGTCTCAGATCCTCAAACAGCTGTTCCCTCAGGCCGATCCTCGAACGGCCAGTGGCGTCATGAGCCTCGTGGCCGCTTGACTTTCGGCACTTTCGGCAGGCTCGGAAGTTGCCGATGTGAACTTCAAGCTCACCATCACTTCATTAGACCATCCAGTTGTACGAGCATACATACTATCGTCTCCGTCCTGATCGCTGTACCTTGCGTGTCAGATTATACCGTCTGTATGGCAATAAGCGAAGCGAAACCCAGGCCGTATGGTCGAGTCCTTGTGATGGCTCTACAAATCCCGATAAAAAGTCGGGATGATTGCAGGAAGACGGGGTCCGAAGAAGACTATAACATGATACTCGAAGATAAACGGCTTGGCCATGAGCAGACGGAACACCGTGCGCGTCGTTCCTCGTAGCGACCTGCGTTCTTGCGAAAGGAGTAGAACTTCAGCCGGTCCAGAAAGATCCCTCTCAAGTTGACTTCACAATACATCGTCAAGAATCAAAAGAGCAGGTGCAGGAACAGGAGCGTTGCGATGATCAGAAAAGTCCAAAAAACCAACTCCATCTCACCTCAAAATCCCACTCGAACCCGGACCCAACTTGAGGTCAAAAAAGGCAAAAAGAGGTGACTTCGTGCAATGCCACAGAGAAACTTGCCGGGACGCTCCAAGAACGGCGCAGCTGTTTGCTCGTCATACAATCTAGTGGGACTACGCAGCCACTGTCACGCTGACGGGGGCAGTCCGAGACTGACGCAATCAGGGGAACGAGTGGTAGGGCAGTTTTCGACACCCGTTTCGACTGTACCATGGTCTGTGCTGGGAATTCGGAAATATTATATACTTGAACAACAGGTTGCGCCGAGAATCAACCGACCGTCTTTTGCTGTGACAGCGGGGCAGCGCAGCGCGAGAGAGCAGTCTGGACGAAGGGCATCTTGCAATGGGATGGTTTTACAGGCGTTCTATTACATTGCATTACGAGCATTGTGATTAAGACCGTCGTACGGGGATAGAGGAAGGGGAGCGCACTGGGTAAGATTCATGTGCTGATAAAACGATGTATGCAGATACGCTACATTGCATGCTTGCATGTGATTGCGGGGCGATTCAGCTCGGGAGATTGCTCTAAAAGAAGGAGATTTGAGGCCGCGATTGCTTTGTGTTGGACTGGCTCCTACGACTGCCTCTATGGCATTACTGGCTTTATGATTGAGACTGTTGCACGAGGGTGAAGGGAGCGAAGTAGACTAGGTAAGACTTTGCGCTGTATTGAGGTACACTTCACGCAACTGACACTAGCCATAGTAAGAATGCTCCAAAGGATGGCGACCGTTAGCTCCTATCCCTTACGAAATTAAGTCTGATGACAGTGTTCGAGCAAGCCTGGGAAAGAGGCGAAGCCAAAGTTTGCGTTCCTGTGTCACATGCATGAACTGCGTTTGCACGCACTAGACTCAAATTGGTCAAACACCTTGTTCCGCAATTTTCGAACACGGCTCCTTTCGCAATCTCATCGTCACGAAATTGCATCAAGTCGAGGACGAGCCGCAACCATACGCCTCTTGGTCATTCGAAAGAACGCAGCGGCATACCAACGTCATGGCGCGGATAACTCAAGAAATGGCCAAGAAGGCCTTCCTTGAGCATCGGGAGAAGGTGAAGGCGGATGAAAGCAAGATGGACGAAGCTTTGAGAAGGATGGAGGAGAATGTGGAAGCCTTCAAAGCTGCGAAGGCGTCCATGAAGGAGAACAATCAGAAGACTCTCGATATGGTTCAGGTGGGTCATTTGTTCCGTAACCTTTATCCTGATCTTCGCTAACATGTATAGGGTATGTGCGAAGCGGATCTGTCTGACGGGGAAAGCGAACAGACCGAAGAGGACGCACGCAGATACACAGCAGAGGATGTCGACTTTCCGGACATGTATTACTTCAGTAACATGACGCAGAGACTCAACCCAACGTACGGACATATTGTGCAGGATCTCGGGGAAATCTGGGTCGAATTCAGGTGTCCGGAGCCGGATTGCAGGGCAAACGGGCACATGAAGGGCAACAAAAAGGTGTTCTTCGGTGGCCTTCGGGCTTTCGTCGACCACTACGAGAAGGAACACAAAGAGGGTGTGTCGGAGTCCTTGAAGTTTGAAGATCTGGTCAAGAAGTTTTTCTACCGAGGCTTCACCTCCGAGCAAGTCGACATGATCGCAAGCATTCCGGCATTTACGCCGGACAACCCAGGTAAGTCATTATGCAGACGTTGCAGAGCTGGGGGAGTTAGTCTGACACCATACTAGTACAGTTCACGACAGGCAAAGAGACGCCTACCCCAGAGTTCATGTTCGACAACGAGTGCGCCTGCAAGCTGAGCGGCCATCAGTGCGGGAATACTAGCATGCGCTGCGCGCTATCCGACTCCTCCGATTCGGAAATCAAGCCGACATGCTCGAGCATCTTGGAGAGCAGGGGTCCCTTGGTCGAGTCACAACCGGTGTGCATGAACGCAAACTGCCCGAACGGCCACGACCACTGGGTGGCGCGTTGGTATGTCCAGCAATACCACATCTGCGGGGACCATGAGGGTAGCGAGTATCTGTGAGGGGCGATACCTACTTCAAGCAGGCGTCTGAGCGGTCAAGTGGGTGCTTTTTGCCTGGCAGGAAGCCGACATTCCGGCCGTACGGTATGCAGATACGCTGCTGGGCTACAAGACGAGGAGCAGGTATGGGAAGGCGATTAGTACGATTGGTAATTCAACTCATTGTGCAAGCTGAACAACGGGATTGCAAGGTGCGGACAGGCTGTAACACGATAGTTGTACAAGGAACCAGCGTTCAGATCAAGTACGGCGTGCGCCGCCCTTACCACAGTGTATACACCGACCCTGCTGTCATGGCTCTCCTCTCCATCAAAATCCTCTCGACTGACTTCGTCTTCACCTGGGAGCGTCCTTCCTTCGTAAGAGCGTGACTCCGTCGTGGTATCTGTTTCTGTCCGTACCATTCTTCAGGGCATCCAGCGCCATGGACGACCCGTCACCCGTGCGCATGATCTATCATCACTGCATGCTCAACGAGCGTAGCGAACTCTTATGCTACTCCATCGCCGTCACCCTCCGAACCAAAGCCAGTCATGGTCTTCCTCATTCTCATCCACATGCTTCCCATCAACTTCGTCTGGAGGTGGGAGCGTGATCCATTCATGGACGACTTGGACGACATCATGGACTACTTTTTCCACTTGATCGTCGCCGTACTTATCAGCTTCTGGATGCTAATGGCTCTTTCGCACATCTGGCTGGACGACGAATTCCTCTGGGGCCGCCGTGGCCCTGTGGCAGCTTAGGAGAACTGGGCAGGCCATTATCAGATGTTCTAAATCGCGTAGCAGGTAAGCCGCCGAAGGGTGCGGAAAGCGTTTGGCCACGAACCCTGGTTCTGGTGGCTGCAGGCCACGGACAATCTTAAAAGCGTTCTCACTTCATGTCCGCGCGGATCCTGCTGTGACAACTTACAAGACGACCCTGCTGCAGACGACCCTGCCGCAAGCGCAGGTCACAAACATCCACCCCCAACAACCACACGCCCAGCGACAAAGCGACCATGCTCCTCATCGACCTCATCCTGATCTTCATCCTCCTCCGAGCCGTCTACTCCTGGTACCGCGGCGTCCCGCTCGAAGACTTCCTCATCTGGCTCTTCCCAGCATGGCTAACCCTCCACATCAGAATCTCCTGGTGGTTGGGGTGGGTAGTGTTCTGCTGGCTACGGGTTCCCAAAGAAGAGATCACAGAGCGCGTAGTCCCTGAGATCGTAAAGACTATGGCTGTGTTTGAGCGAGCGGGGCCGGTGGTCGAGTATGTCTGGGAAGTGGTCCATCATACGGATTGGTTTCTGCTGGGGAAAAGGATCTTGGAAATGGCATGAGCGAAGACTTGATCCCATTTTGGCTGTTGATGGACTGCAAGAGTAGAGGTCGCAGAGCATCCTGGATTCCTGGCTTGAGTGGTTGACGTTTCAATCCGAACCGTGGTCCAGTCTTTCCGGTCTAGAGCCAGGATATCAGCAGAGGACATCAGCTAGCACCGGGAGATGAAGACAACTCAGCTGGTCTACCAGACCATAAGCACCGTCAAGAATGCGCGCTGGCCTTGCAGCACCACAGTACCTTCCACCTCCCACTATCGCAACCGCACGGAGCAAGCAAGCAAGCATCCAACCAGCCAGCCATGCTGCACCTCATCGACGTAATCTTCCTCCTGGTCCTTGCCGAGACCTTCACCCGCAAACGCCTCGACAGCGAGTTCATCAACTACACCCTTCTACCGGTGATATGGGCCGTCGTCTTTAAATGCCTAATATGGACGACTACGACATGCTTTTCCTCGTCTAGGGATATGCTGCAGCAAATCGTGGCAGACTTCCAAATAATCCCATCCATATTGGGGCGCGTGCTCCCGGTGGCGATGTACGTCGTATAAAGCGCCTACGAAAACCGATCTGTCTGTCAGCAGGCCGGACTCCAAAGAGGGAGAAGCGGTGGCGTGTCTGGAATCGGTGGCTTCACCGTATGGCATGGTGTGAATCGCATACGGAAGTTCGATCTGCCTGCTTTGCAAAACGTTACGGAAGAGGTATCCCAGGAATAACAGCCAACCAACCAAACACCAACATGCGCCCTGATACCCAGGATTCTCATCATCGGCATACCCCTGAGCGAACCCTCCCGCCAGATCCAGCTGCTCGCCGTCATTAGACACAATGCCGCACTGGCTCTGGGCAAGCAATCCCCTCCGCCACCCATCAACCATCATCACCGCCACCCTCGCGGCCCAGGACATACGCCAGCCAAAGGGCGTCTCACTCCTCCACAACAATCTTCCTGGTCATGCTCTCCACAACCTTGGTGTAGAACTTGACGGCATGGTTGCGCGGGAAACAGATCTCCTCGGCAAGGTAGTCGGGAAGGATTTCGAGTAGATCCTTGTCTCGGCTCTCGTCCAGGAAAGGCTCGTATGCGAACTCTGCCTCCTCGTATGAGAGGCCAGTTGGGGTCCTCGGATTGGCGATGGAGGCATCGTTTGCGACTGAGAGGTGGAAGTGGAGGGCTGCGTTCGGGTTAGCACTAAGCATGTGAAGGGAAAGGAATAATACGTACTGCCGTTACGCCCTGTTTGAATACAGTCGTACTCGTCTTCTCCCTCCTTCCTTTTGACACCTCGAATGATTAGGCCCGTGAGGTCTGAGTAAAGGTTCTCTTTCATCTTGAACTCTTTCTGCGCATCATCGCCTTTTCCAGCCGCACCACGCTGCGAGGCCTTTGTCGCTGAAGCGGGTACTTTGCTGTTGTTCTCCTGTGTTGTGCTGGTCGCTAATTGTTGTCTCGCGGCTATGAGTTTGGCTTCGAGCGACTTGGTCTCGTTTTGCGAGGTCTGGAGCTTCTCCTTCAGGCTGGCCGACTCCGAAGATAGCTTCTCGTTGGCAGATGTGAGGGTAGAGACCTGCCTCTGCAAGCCAGTAGTCTCGGAGTTGGTGGATGAGCTCGATTTGCGCAACTCCGCAATCTCTTTCTTAAGAGACGCAATGAGCGCGTTCGCGTCCTTGGCTTTCTCGTCTGAAGCGCGCTTCAACTTCTCAAAGTTGCTCTCCTCCTGGGTCTTCCCGATGTCCTGCAGATTTTGGTACTTCAAATTGATGTTCTCATACTTCTTGGTCATTTCATTCAACTTCCTCCGCACCTCAGGGTCACCTCCTCGCCTCTCGCGCTCTGTGCCGCTCACACTCCCGCTCCGTTCTCGAGGCATTGGGTAGCCGGGTTGCGCTGATACTGAGCGCGCGCTTGCTCTGGGTTGTAATGGCTGTACAGAGGTGGATCGCGGTCGCTGTACGAATCGCTGGATCTGCTGTGGTGTGGGCGCTTGCGCGACGTCCATGTTGTCCATGTCCATCTCAATCGACTGCTCAATATCCTCGGGGTCTGGTTGCGTCTCGGGTATCACGCCCAGTGTTTCCGCCGCCTTTGATCTCGGTTTGCGCGCGGCTGCCGTCTTCGTGCGCTTGGCCTTGGGTTTCGCGTCATCTTCCTCTACATCTTCGGCGTCGCTGGGAATGTTGGTGCGATCCTTGAGCGCTTGACGCGGTTGTTTAGCCGCGGCTTTGCGCTTCGTCGCCGTCTTGCCTGCGGTGGCTTTCTGCATTGTGGCCTTGGACTTCGTGGTTTTGCGCGTACCTGACGGAGCGCGTTAGTATGAAGTTGTTTGAAGATTTATGCGATTGTGAATACCGTTCGCCGCGGCAGTTGCCAGGTCGTCCTCGCTCTCCGATGCGCCTTCTGTATACACCGAACGCGGTGCCATCACAATCGCGAGAGCTGCAGCCTGTGCAATGTGTAAGATGCGCAATATGTATGCAGCAATATGGCTTTCGCGAACCCAGTCAATGCGCCGTAAATGTGCAATGCATGGATGTCGAGGTGGGATGAGACGCGCGAGTTTGAGCAAAACACGCGAAGTAAACATTGCCAAGGCATTCGGCATCTTCCGAACTCCTCTCTACTCCACCCAAGCCGACATCATCGTGCGCAACATGCCAGGAAGGCAACGATGAAGGAGTTCGAGTAGCACAGGTAGGTCGTCATCATTATATCGGTCTTCTCTCTTCCAGAGACCACTACACCGCACCGTTAAGTCATACGCGTCCTTTTACTTACGCCCAGCCCACTCTCTCCTCTCCTCCACCCAAGTCAGCTTGTGCTCACGGCTGCAGGCAAACACCCAGACTCTCATCAAAGTCAGCTCCTGTCCGTGATCATGGACAACAAGCCCCAACAGCTCGCTTGGACAGGCGTCCCAGATGAGATCGACGCATCCTGGGAGAAACATCCTCGTCCAGACTTCCGACGTCAGGTCAACTGGGTGACTCTCAATGGACCCTGGGACTTCGCCTTTGATGACCAAGACATCGGCCTTGAGGACCATTGGCAGCAGATCGGGATCTCTCCACAGTCTGAGAAACGAACGATCACCGTGCCGTTTGTATTCCAGTGTCCCGCTTCCGGCATCAATGAGAGAGGCGTACATGAGGTCCTCTGGTACGAACGTCAAATCCACGACCTTCGTCCTCCACAATCCACCGAGCGTCTCCTGGTTTGCTTTGGCGCAGTAGATTACCACGCCACAGTATGGCTGGAAGGACGGTACGTGGGAAAGCACCGAGGCGGGCATGTACCCTTTGATCTCGATCTCAGTGAGGCTGTCAAAGCTGCTAGTCCAGGCGAGCAAAAGGAAGCGTACCGCTTGACTATTCGTGTCTATGACTCCGCGTTCGACCTGACGCAGCCGCGTGGGAAACAGTTTTGGGGTCCGCAGAGCGAAAGCATCTTCTACACTCCATCTAGCGGCATTTGGCAGAATGTGTGGCTGGAGAGCGTGCCAAGGTTACGGATCGCCGACAGCAGTCACGGTACGATTATCTTCTCGAACGATATCGAGCGAGGTATGGTAGATGCGAGGATAGCTGTGCAAGGTAGACGAGCGCAGGAGAATTGCGCTGTAGAGCTTGAGGTAAGACTTGCAGGTGTACTGGTCAGCAAGTCCGAGAGGAACGAGTTGGGAAGGCAGGAAGACTTTATCCGATTCGATCACGACATGCGATTATCTGAACAGCAAGTGCGAAACCTGCCACCTGAGCTCACGCACGAGATACCTTTGAGCGATCCAACATGCTGGCACAGTGGCATCGCTCTCTGGTCTCCCGAGCACCCTACACTATACGACCTAACCATCCGTCTTTTCTCCTCAGACTCAAAACAGCTAGACGAAGTTCACACAATCACCGGCATGCGCTCCCTAACCTGGACAACAGGCGACAATACCTTCCGTCTCAACGGCCGGCCCTATTTCCAAGCCCTCTTTCTAGACCAAGGCTATTGGCCAGAGACCCTCATGACACCTCCATCCCAGGACTCACTGAGACAAGACATCGTCCTAAGCAAAGCCATGGGTTTCAACGGCTGCCGCAAGCACCAAAAGGTAGAAGATCCGGTGTTCATGTACTGGGCCGACAAGCTCGGACTCCTTGTCTGGGGCGAGATGGCGTCCTGCTTCAACTTCTCCATCACTGGTACGGAGAGGTTCGACAAGGAGTGGATGGAGATGGTGAGGCGGGATATCAATCATCCTTGTGTCGTGACATGGACGCCGGTGAACGAGAGTTGGGGCTATACCGACTTGGCAGGGAGTCAGAGGCAGAGAGACCACATCAGGAGTTTGTATTACATGACTAAGACGCTTGATCCGACAAGACCGGTCAACGATAACTGCGGATGGGAACATGTCGTCACCGATATATCGAGCTTCCATGAGTATGCGAGCACACCGGACCTCGCCAAACGATGTAAGACGCTCGGCGGTATCCTACACACAGGGAGAGATATGTTCCTCAAGCCCATCTATGGCGCAGCTGGCTCCCACGACCCTGGCTCCCAGCACATCCGTGGTGCTCCCATAATGTGCACAGAGTTCGGCGGGATCAACGTTGCTGTTCAGAACGATCATACGAGGAAAGGGAACTGGGGATACAGCACTGCTCAAGATGGGCAGGACCTGCTGAAGAGGTTTGAGGACACCATGATGGCTGTCGTGAAGGAAGGACATTTGTGCGGGATCGTGTGGACACAATTCAGTGATATTGAACAAGAGGCTAACGGGCTTTATACTTATGATCGGAGGCCGAAGTTGCCTGTTGAAGGGGCGAGGGAGGTGGTGGAGAAGTGTAAGAGGGCTTATTTTGGGAAGTTGAGGAGATAGGGTCCGGAGGTTGGGGATGGGTGGACGTGTGTACGTGTGGTATCCTTAACGGTAGCGATAAGGAGGTATGGTTGATTGACGAGAACTTCCGGCGATCCAAGAGCACGAGCAATCACAATGACTGAACAAATGACACAACCCAAAGACGGATACGCCTTCCCAGACACGCGAAATTCATCATTCGATTCCATCCAGCCCTTTTGCATCAACTTGTCGGATGCGTCTCGATCTGACACAGCTGCCACATCATCACTGGCCTCGCTGCCGCTGCCCAGAGCCTTCTCACGCAACTGCTCGAGCACAGAGAACAGTCCCCGTCATTGCCCAAAGACGTGCGACCGTATTCCGCACCCAAGCGTGGCCTCCATCATCCACCTCCCGAGAAATGAATTCTTCTGTCGCGCGCCGAACCAATCACTCCCAAAGCTCCAAATATCTGTTGTCTGTGCCACTTGTCCTCTGCTGTCCACCACAATGCTGCCAACCACAGCTATTCACATAGATGCAAGCCTGGCGAGATCCAGGAGGAAGATCGGGAGCGCGAGTAGGAGCGCCGGTATGCCCACCTCTTCATCTCCGCCGACGGCGAAGATGACCAACAAAGCGAAGATGGCGTATACGAAACTTAACGGAAGCGGCATCCCTTTGCCCAGGATTTGTTCGATGAGTTGCTGTTTGCTGCACGTGCAGGTGTGTTCTTTCTGCTGCATGTTGACTTTCGTACGCTCGCGGTGCTCTTGTTGAGGAGTTGGTCAAGTTGCAAGTCGAAAGTCGAGAGCGGACCATATAAGTTCGAAAAGTCAACTTCAGCGGAACCGCCATCACGCTTGATATGCGTACCGTAGGTCCACTGCTCGAGTTGCTGTACCCTGTGCAGGCGTCAAGGCGAAGCCAGAGGACAGTGGGTCCGAACCACGGGTTGAATGGAAACATTACCGGTAGCCTCTCCCCAACCTCGCACTAAGGTACATATCTCCCTCTCAAGTGTGTTACAGACCTTTGCCGACAATCTCCCCGACAATCTCAACTACGAATTGACTGCTGAGAGATATATGAAAGTCGAAAATCAGCAACGCAACTTCTTCCCGCTCAACAGACAAGACATCACTTCGATGGCGATGCAAGGCCCATTGATGCCCTTCTACGCTCTGCTGGCCCTCTTCTTCATGTGGCTCACGGACGGCAGGAGCGAGTTCA
>JAKLLW010000035.1:0-77440 GCA_022814695.1 Neocatenulostroma microsporum
TTTTACACTTCTGTCAACCTCTCGGAGGCTTCTGTCTTCTGTCGACAAGCGGAGACGGCACGGTGGGAGATGTGACGCTCAAACCTTGCATGAAAGAACGACGGAAGTGGCTTGGAGAACGCACGATCTGTTGGCTCCAGCGTGCATTAGACTCTCGAGACAATGCACAGATCCCTGTTATATCTTCTTAGCTGCATATGAAATCTGGGGGACCACGGGGACAAGCCACAACGTCAAGGAAAAAGGAAACGGTCGAACCAACGCTTTGTTGCGATCGGGCAATTTGTTGCGCAAGACATAGCGACATCTTGACGAATTGAGCTGGTTGACGTAAAGAATTGTGGTAGGCAGCCCGCCACGAGTCGAAGAGCGCTTTCGTGAAGTCGTCGAAAGTCCTGAGCAAACAACATACCGAGGGTGCCATGTATGACGGAGAGATAATCACATGCAGCACGGAGAGATAAGGCCGGATGCAGCCAAGCTTCAAGCATGCAGAACTCGATCTTGGCCGGCATCCGACGGTACGTAGCGCCTTCAACGACATGTTCGCGCATCCGACTTTGCAGTCGCCGGGGATGGCTGCGCTCACGAGGAGCCAGGACTCCATGCCCCTTCCCATCGTCGTCCTCGGAAGTCTTGATGATGTTGTCCAGAGGCAGAGGCTGCTGCATCGCCTCTCCTGCAACATCATCCACCAAGCCCTGAGACTATCTCCACCTGATCTGTCTTGCGCCGACTAGCACGTGTCCGATCTGATCTGGTACTTGCGATTACCGCGGATCTGAGCGGCAGATAGCGAGGCATCTCGGTCAAGTCAATCTCCAAGAGCAGTCTCTGTCATCGCGGAGACATATGGCGGGATAGAGCGAGATACAGTTGTACGCAGCGTATACAGGCGCTCGGCGATGGCGCCTGAGGGTCCGCAAGAGCTGCAAGGCTCGTAATGGCCGCCGAAGGCCTCTCGAGTACAGCTTTGCAATCATCCTCGATGTTCCGGCCAAAAACCTCCCGAAGGCGGAAGCTATTGCCCTCCACTGGGCTCACGTTTGTGTTAAGCAGCCACACTCACGCTCTTACGAGCGTCACCGGTCCGGCATACCTCTTCTTGCCACCAGATACGTACAAGGCAATGCTGATGATCATGATACCGCCAAACAACCTGAAGGAGCTGTCAGCGGATGCCTCGCACGGTGGTATTCATCGGTGTGTGCGAACAATGGCGCCCAATTCATGTTCGTTACTGTCAAGTTGGCACCTCCGTAAGGTGGCCAAGCTGCCCAGAACAGATTCCACACACAGGAGAAGAGCCCAATGGCATTGATCCAAGTCCCGTGCTTGCCAAGTGAGAAATGCGCCGGAGGTAGGTTCTTTGGTCCAAGGGTTCTCCGCCACAGCACGCTTCCGATGGAGAGAGTATAGGTCGCCATTAATGCCATCAATTGAAGCGAAAGGAGGGCATTGAATGCAACAGAACTTCCGAGCGTGATCAGCGAGAGCAAAATGGCGATGACACAAACTGTTATGACGGCGTTCGCAGGGATGTGGTGCCGAGTGCCAATCTGTGGAGCACGTCAGTGAAGCAACGCATAGCTTGGGACGCGACGCTTGCCTTTGACAGCCAACCGTTGCAGATCAGGCCACCTGCACATTTACGGGCGTGAAAGTTAGCAAGGTATCAAATGCTTGCCAAGGAGGTGCTACCCTTGCACAGACTTACCGTCTCTCGCAAAGGCAAAGATCTGGCGAGAAGTTGAAGCCACGGCCCCAATGGGACCCGCCCAGAGGATCACGACCATTATAATGCTGATCGCAAGCCTCCCAGCACTGCTCGCCTCGCCAAAGACGTGCATGTACGGGAAGTAGGATGGATCGTTGAGTGCTGCAGCAGCGTCGTCGATGCTGCATATGTACGCGATCAACACAACGAATCCACCAAGAGAATTCAGACAAAAGCTCCAGATCATTGCCTTCGGTACTGCCTCTGCGGCCGAGGTGGTCTCCTCACTCAAGTGCGCGGCGGTATCGGAGAGAATGAGGAAGTTCATCGAGGTGATCTGTCCGACCATCACGCTGAGTCCCAAAGACTGCGTCCATCCCTCGGTAGTGAAAGTCAGGAAGACCTGCCGTGCAGGGGGATGTGGTGCTAAAGCGGCAAGTATGCCAATCGCGGCGATCCATCCAACCGCGTGTATCACGCCCAACACAGTCTCCAGCAAGGGCAGGCCTTCCGGCATAACCAGGTTGACGAAGGCGTACACGGAAGTCGTAGCAATGACCATTAGGACGAGATGCCAGGACTGGGGCACATAGCTCGGATTGTAAGCAATGGCCAAAGCCTGGATTAGGCTACTGGAGAGATACGCGGCCCCAGCGCATCCAGCTTGCCAGGACATTGTTGACAACCATCCAGATAAATAGCTCATGTACTGTTGCCAGCCTGAGGGAGCGAATTCCGAAACCCAGTCTATCGCATATCAGCACGCTGGAGCAGAGTCTAGGCGGTACATCGTTTTGCTCACGGTATTGGCCTCCACTTGTGGGAGCCATGGACGACATCTCAGCCAGAGAAAGCACAATCGGAAGGAAACCACACCAAGTCCAGATGTACCCCCAGAACAGACCAGCAGTGCCGCCGTTGGTAAGCCCTTGCGTATTTGCAGCCAGAACGACTTCCCAGGTTGCCTGCACCACTGAAGTCAATGCGATCATAGAGTATTGTCGGAAGTTTCTCTGAGGGCAGGATTAGCTACATCGGCATGTTTCGCACTGCCGCGACAGCTACCTTGAACTGGTTACTCTTGCCCATCCGCCACATATCAGCGGTATCCTGCTCAGTGGGGCCATCTTTGGCAGCCGTCGACTGTATGATCGCCTCATGGCTCTTCTCTACTTCCATCGTAGGCCGTGTAGGTAGTCAAGCGAATGTGGAGAATGTTTGGAGCCGGAGACGAGCTCTTCAATAGTCTATCGGTGGCCCGCCGATCTCATGCATGCTCCAGCCCGGCATTGCAAGTCCCCTAGCTGCCCTGCATTGTGGCTCCATGCTCGCAACCTGAAGCAAGCAGACCCGAAGGAGCTCACGATTGTGGAATGCGATCATACTGGCTGCCCGGCTACTGCTGGTAGTACCTAACCTGCAATAGGTTGGATGGGCCAATGATCTTCCAAGACTGTGAAGCAGTGTTCCGAGAGCTCCAGGTAGGTGGTAAATGCCATTACTGTATCTATCTTGCCACACATTACCTTCTACCGTCCCATTTTCTCATACGGTCACTCAGTGCGACTTTAGTGAGCGGTAACCGTTCCACAAAGGCATCCAAAACAGGCCGGGCGAGCTGCACTGAGACTGCGAGAGGGGATACAGATTTTTGGAGATAGAGAGGCTCCAATGCAGGTGCACAGATCTGGGCAGCCTTGCAGTACGTTGCGAGAATTAGCTCCCATTCCGGCTAGTCTCGCTGCTGTAGTGGGGTTATTACCATAAGCTCTGCTGCATGTGTATTCGTGGTCGCATTGTGCTGCTGGTGCAAATGCGATGCTTCACACGCTTGTCAGATGTCTGTGTGGCGGTTTATGGTAGTTGGGAGGTCGCTATTAATGTCTCGGAAGGCTGATCTGCATGTGAAAGAGCTGGAGTAACCTACTTCCGATCGTCGCATCAACTTCGCTTAGCAATTGAATGTTTCTCGTCTTAGGTTGTAGGTGTCTGATATGCTGAGGGTTTCTGATAGTGCTCGCTCGCCACAAGGTCCGGAGACGCGCTCGTTGCAGTCCAGCGTCTTCATCTGCCCTTCTTAGCCTTTCCCTCGTTCCTGCGACTCTCATCCAACTGCCTCAAGGCCGCACCATTCCTCTGAATGAACAGTGCATTGCTGCTGATCCTCTGATACGCTTCCCAAAGTATCCACAGCGGTATCCAAACCCACAGCGTGTTGAAGAAGAACAAGTACACCCATTTGTACATGAAGTTATCTGTATTCAGATTGGGGTTACCGCTCAGCCATTCCGGAGCGAATGTCATGAAGCCGCCGTACAGCTCGCCTAAAGGCGACGAGTGTTAAGATTAGCAACCATCTCTGGAAACATACGGCAGTCTCAGATACCCGAGACGGCCTTCAAGGGTGCTACCCATCAGTATACGCACCTGTTGCGAGGATAGTCATCCAGAACCAAGTTGCGGGGCTTTGCGTGCGAAGGCTGTAGCAGATGTAAACTGCCATGGGCCCAGCAACAAAGACAGTGAGTAGTTCGAGAGAGATGACTGTCAGGTCGCTTCCGCCCCAGCGAGCGTCGGCTTTGCCGTACTCGCGCCAGAGTGCGCTGAAGGGTGAATTGCCAAAGTCTGCGCCGTACATCCTATCCTTATGCCCGAGGAAGAAGACATCGGGTGGTAGATAGGGCGAGACGAACGGCGTGTTGGCTTTCCAGAGGCCAGAGGTGTTGGTCGTATAGCTGAAGAAGCAGTTGTAAAGGAAGCTGCCTTCCAGTATGAAGTGTATCAGAGCGTCGAAGGCGTGCCAGATGAACAGGATGCGAATCTTTGTGCTGGCGTTCTTTGAGAGAAGGGCGAGAGAAGCGCCGTAGGCTGCTGCGAGAATGGCTATGGTGGAGAGTAGAGAAAGGACGGTTGTGGTGCTGATAATTTGGGGGGAAGTAGAGGTGTCCATGTTGGCTTCTGGATTGCCTGAGACGTCCGCACGAGTGTTGTGTTTCTTGCGTCCTTCGCGCCCTCACGAGCTTCTTATAGGTTTGCCATATGGAGTAGCGAGGGAAGACAATGGTCGATGGGCTGAAGCTGTCTGAGAGTCCTTGCTCGTTCTCGTGCTCGCTTTCGGGTTCTTGAAAACGATCTGTCCAGTATAGCCTTCCTGTCGTCTCTTCCTCGCAACCTCACAATCGTCTTACCGTATCGCCATAGCGAGGAAGACCATATGGATGTCAAGAGGCCGAAGCTCGTTATCGCTCTCGTTCTCCTCGTTCTCGTTGCTAGGCGAGGGGATTTGGACGTTTCTTCACTTTTGCCATGCCCTAGTCTTCTCAACCTTCTCAACCCTTGATCACACTCACCATTCTTCAAGCAGCGTACGTCTTATGCCAACGACATACCTACAACCTTACGCCTTTCTCCTCTATGGACGCTCGAGTTCTTGCAATCGTGGCGCCTCATCGTCTAGCGCAGCGCGAGGCCGAGGCAGGGTCACAAAGATCATTGCCGCTTAGAATCTCAGCAAGCATGGCAAACTGCTAGTATGCGTGGGTCAATACGGCAGCCGGACCCTGTGCAAACGGCCCCAAGAGGACGCTATGTCATGCCTAGGAGGCTATGTCTCTTCAGCCGTCTGGTGATGGATAAAGCAGCATCTTATCTCTCTGGCCTTGAGAAGATGGCGGCAACATCCCTCATCGTCCGCCAGCAAGCCTCGACAGACCAGACAGCCATCATCAGGCTCGCTCATCTTAGTATACCGACAATTCCACAGCTGTAAGCCAGACAACGGCCATGCCCCCCGACCGCCCACCACATCTCGAAATTGAGCACCCACTCGAGCACCTCAAAACCTACGTTGTCCGCCCACTCCAGGAGTTCGTTTCCATGGAAACGCCACAGTAGCAGTAAGGTGACCATGATCAGAACGGCATAGGTCACCCAGAGAACAGACCATAATGTAGCGAGTAAAGTCGCCTCAGTCGCTTGCTAATGTCAGCCTTCGTGTCCAACCGTATCTCTGGGAGCCCACACACAGTTCTGAGGGTGAATGTTCGCTATTAAGGTCCCCAAAATAACAAGAAGAATTGCGCATATGATTATTGCTCGACTGGCTCTTTCGATGAGGCCGTCTTCTGTATCGTCGACCATTGGGACCTCTGGTGGATGATCGCCATGGGGTGGATCCATCGCGGTCGTCGCATTGTGTGTATTGGACCAGGTGCATGTTGAGGTGTTCACGGCCGTATCAAGAGGAGTACGAGGTGAGAGTCGTGCCTTCCACTTGACGAAGCCATGCTTCGGATGCTTCGGATGCTTCCGCTAGTCCAAGGCTGCCAGCGTTCTTACCTTCCCTTCACTCCAGACTCACCCAACCAGAGCAAGAAGTCTCGGTCGCTCTCCTCGCCAACAACGACGCAACCATAGTACACCAACTTCAACCAGAGACTATGGAAATCGCTACTTCCTCTACGGAGAACTTGACACCATACGACGTACTTTCCGTCAAGTGATACGATCAGAGGAGATCTCGAAGTTTCCCGCGTATGCCTAGACGACATTGAAGGGTCACTCATCCGACGGATAATCTACGATCACGCCCTTTGCAGTCCATGTTATCACGACTTAAGGGCCACCGATGACCCCTGCCCCGTTTGTCACGCCAACACTGACACGAACGACGCACAACTACCCTTACCATCCCTGAAACAGCGACTCATCGACAATTTACCAGCCGGGTACCGATGGTATCACGACCGCGCTATCATCTACGAGTCGATTTCCTGGGCATACATCTTGACGCTCAACCCTTCCGGCGAGGCTGCTGTGCTCGGTATTCCGCTACGGTATCTGCTGCCACTACTCGTGGGAGCTCTAGTGCTCGGCTGGAAACTAATGTCATGGTTTGAAGATGGTTCCTGGTAGGTGTACTCAATTTTCAGACATGGCCACAGGCTGACAGGGCAGCAGGATGCGCTTGAGTTCGCCATCAAGCTCACAACGCATGGGTGCAATCTCTATCGGTACCAGGAAGGGCGGATGTGTGAAGGAGGTCTTTGGGCAGCTATGGCGGTGGATATGTGACGGGAACTGCAGCTCAAATTGGGTGCAGTGTGCAGCCTCACGATCTGCTGGTGGTGATTGACTGCAAGGACGGCCGTCTGCGATGACCAGGGGATATGTACAGAGACTGCTCAACAACTTCAGCGAGGGCGTCGATCCATACAGATGACGGATACAGCTCTACCACCACGCTGCCGCACTGCCGCGAGTACGATTTACTCCCACAACAAGAGGCCGCACACTCGCGTCTCAAATCTCCGCTATGCGGACAGCCTATCAGTTACTGAAAGGCAAGCAGACACCACATCTCAACAGAAACAGCAGACGTTCGCCCAATCCAACACACAAGTACAGAACAGACAGCAGCGGTTCTTGCGTTCGCTCTTGAAAGGCTTGTTTACCGGTGCGTCGGTGAAGCAGAGCCGATAGCAGCAGCCTCCCTCCTCTGCCTTTGCATCATCTGGCGGCTGTGTTTGCGGTCCGTATTGCATTGGCTGATCGGCTTGGTAGACTGGTCGGTAGCCAGGCCGCATTTGTGAGTAGGCCATTTGTTGTGGATCGCTCTGTTGTCCGGGATTGGAGTATGTTGGCTGCGGAGCTTGTGTGCCGTAGACTTGCTGGTAGCTGGTTTGATCCATCTTGCGCTTTCTGTCTGATGACGTTGTGGGAAGCGACCCAGCCGACTGAGGAATTGGTGTTACTGTTGCGGAAGCGACTCGCTGTAGATTGTATGGACCTGGATGCGAAAACGCGTGTAATCAGACAAAGTAGAGCAAATCTCTCTGAGCCCGGAAGTGAAGGGATATAAGTCTACCCTCTGGTCCCTCAGACCACAGCTGATCCTACTGTCAAGCTGTCGTCTTGTATTGCGGCGGTCGGGACGGTAGTCCCGAGTCGCTTGCGAGGCTGAACGAAGCAGATCACTTACTAAAATAACATGATGCAGGTGATGCAGGGCTAATGTGGATCACTTGGGGGCCAGATCTTGCCAAAGTTCCATGGATACAACAGTCTTGTAAGTGCACCTTTAGACCGTTTCGAGACAAGTACAGCAGGAGATAATAGTAGTCCATTGATCTTCGCCATCCGCGGGATACATACAGCAGGCTTTGCAGGATACACCAGTCGCAGCTTGATGCATCACCCGTGCTTCGCCTCTTTCAAGCCCACTTGCATACTCTAACCCTCCACTCTCCACTCTCCCACCTCCGCTGAGGTGCAGCACCAAGCACCTCTACTCGACTTTCACGAAGTTGTCGCCTTCCGGCACCTCACACCCTCCTCATGCCCATGGTAGTCGCACATGTTCACCTCAGATGCCGCTTTCATCTTTGCACCAGCTCGCGCCTCTTCCGACACCTTCATCGCTGCCTTGAGAAGGTCCCACAATGCGCTCTTCGGCAGGGTGTCTTCGTCTTCGTTCTCGAGGAAGACCTGTCCGGATTGCTGGGTCACAGAGTCAACCACCAAGCGACGCAGCGCCGCATTGTCGCCAGTGTTCTTGTAGATGGATGCGACGCAATCTGCACAAACCACAGTGCCAGTCTTCAACATCTCCCCATTGACTGCGTCGATCGACATATTCATCAAGAGGGGAATGTCGCGGCGATCTCCGAATGACCACATCTTGCAAAGGCTCCCGTAGAGGCCGCAGTTAGCTTCTGGGGGTGCTGGTGCTTTGGGGAGTTGACGGGTGTACATCCAGCAGGCGACCTTCTCGAAAGTCGAGATGTCTTCTTCAGGCAGATCGATGACGCCGGAGATGCCCTCCTTGAATGTGTGTTTGCGGAGAGCAGCCTCGAAGTAGCCGGAATAGAAGCTGAGGACGCCTTTGTGGACGACGGATCTCCTCGTGTTCGGAGCAGATCCCACGTTGATAGTCACGACTTCGTCGAACATCGTCCTGTAAGACACGTTAGCGCAGCTCATGCATGATGAGAAGCAAGTCCGCTCACGATGTTGGCAGCTTGTCTGCTGTGCTCGGTGGAGCCATGGTGGTAGTTCTTTTGCGGTGCAGGGTGCTGATTACGACTGCGGGAAATGGGAGAGTGTCCTGGAGAGATGTGCAGGGAGAGCGAGAAAGAAAGACTTGGCGTTCACATGCAAGACACTGTGCATGAGTCATGTTTCACATCCGGAATCTTCTCTCGAAACAACGACCGCTCTCCAGAAAACTTCGCACTCCCCAACAGACATCGACACAATTGCGACCACACCCTCCAGAAGACTTACATTAAGAAGTGACCGGATGGCGGAAACCAAAGAGGCTGTGGCCTCCACTCCGGACAAGTTCCCGTCGAAGTGAGTACCCTGCGCAGTCCCAGAAGAGCCAATGCTGAACATCAACAGTGACAAGTTCGACACCATCGTCGAGGTTAAAGTCGGACCACCAGCATCGGCGAAGTCATTCTACCTCCACAAAGGCATCCTGAGCTTCTATTCTCGGTACTTCAGAGCTGCGGTGTCCGGCAGCTTCGCAGAAGCCTCTACGGGAGTGCTCGAGTTACCTACCGAAGACATCCAAATCTTCGCGGCGTTCGTGGGTTGGCTCTACACTCGTCGATTCCCACAAACCGATGAGGGTACCGCGGCCACGCAACCGCAACTTGTCCGCTTGTGGCTGTTTGCTGACCGCCGTGAGATTCCGCTCCTGATGAACATGGCGGTGACCGCGATCCACGAGAGTGTCATCAAGCACTGGAGCGTACCAAGTCCTCAGTTCGGCATCATCTACTCCAATACTACGCCTTCGGCAGGGCTCTGCCGCCTGGTCTTGCACCTGGTCAGCTGTATCGGTGGGACGAGGTTGATCAAAGAGACGACCGTGCAGTGGCCGGGCGAGGCGACATGGGACGTTCTCAATGCAGTCTGGAAACTTCGGGAAAACGGCATCAAGACGCCAATGAGCAAAGGCGATCTTGCAGGGATCGACCTGTGCGAGTTTCACGACCACGAGGAGGGCGTCAAATGCAGGAAGGCTTGAGCGCAATCTGAAGCTGAGCGACCGGATTACACATAGTATCGTGGGAGTTCGCAGGGACCATGGAGGCATCGGAACACCGCATTCGCTACAGGGGTGGCTGTCAAGGGCGAGCGACACTGGTACCGAAGCGCTCAATTAGCAACATTGATCAACATGCTCTTCACCGTCAAGTACTCGTTGATCCCCTGCGTCCCTCCCTCCCGTCCGAATCCGCTCCCCTTAACACCACCGAACGGCGACTCGCATGCACTCAGCATACCAAGGTTGACACCGACCATCCTACAGCATCGTCAGCACATCACCGCCACTCATGCACAAACCTCAAAGAGAAAGCGAGAACGACGACTCACCCAACCTCAAGCGCCTCCGCCACCCTCCAACTCCGCGCCATATTCTCTGTGATCACAAAGCTACCAAGACCAACGTCACAGTCATTGGCGAGCTCAATGACCTCCTCCTCCGTCTCGAACTTATACAGCCCTATCACCGGCGCGAAAGTCTCTTCGCGGGTCGTAAGCATCTCCTGCTTCATGCCCGTGATGATCGTCGGTTGCATGAAGTACCTATCGCAGAGTCAGTCAAGATGCAAACGGCAGGCCAAGCAATCTACAGGCCAACTTCTGATAACTTACCCCTTGCCCATCCCCTCCATAGCCCCTCCCCCAAAAAGAACCTGACCCCCATGCTTCTTAGCATCCTCAACGTGCCTCAAAGCCTTCTCCACCGCCCTCTCATGCGTCAGCGGCCCCACAAAAACATCCCCATCCGTCCCAGCACCAACCTTCAACTTCTTAATCCTCTCTGTCAACTGCTTAGCGAACTCGTCGTAAATCCCACTCTGCACGAAAATCCGATTCGCCGTGACGCAAGTCTGTCCGCTATTCCTGAACTTCGCCAGAATAGCCGCCTCCAACGCGGTACTCATCTTAGCATCATCGAAAACGATGAACGGGCTATTCCCGCCTAGCTCAAGGGAGAGTTTCTTGAGCGTAGGAGCACATTGCTGCATCAACAATTTCCCTACCCTAGTACTCCCGGTGAATGACAATTTATGCACCTTAGGGTTGCGGCAGAGCTCTTCGCCAACCTCCGCTACAGTCGTCAGACTCGTGATAACGTTGATCGAGCCCTTCGGGAAGCCTGCTTGTTCTGCCAGAACAGCCTGCGCGATCGCACTCAACGGCGTCTCACCAGCAGGTTTCCACACAGTAGTACACCCCGCCGCCAAAGCAGCCCCACACTTCCTAGTAATCATCGCAATAGGGAAATTCCAGGGCGCTAGACAAGCCGCTACACCCAAAGGCTGTTTGAAAGTAACGATCCTCTGGTTCAAGTTCGCAGGCGGCACGACTTCACCATGAATCATTTCAGCTTGGGTGGCGAACCATTCTAGGAAAGAGGCGCCGTAGACGACTTCACCTTTGGCTTCTGTAAGCGTCTTCCCGTTCTCGAGTGTCATGATCAAAGCTAGGTCGTCGGCGTTCTCGTGGCAGAGGTCAGACCATTTGCGCAGCATACGTGCGCGTTGGCGAGCGGAGGTTTTCTTGTATTCTTTGAAAGCTGAGTAGGCGGCGTCTACGGCTTTGGCGGTATCGTTCTTATCCATCTCGGGAAGAGTGGCGAGGACGTCTAGGGTTGCTGGGTCGACAACATCGAATGTTGACTTGCCGGAGGAGGAGGCGACCCATTCGCCGTTTATGAGACCTTTGTGCGGGAGGAGTTGCTTGTTTTTGATGTCCGCTAGGGTCTTCTTTTGGGCGGCCATGGTGGATGTTGATAGAGAGGTGCTGTGGTCAGTAGATGGCGAGCGGGAAGGTTGTGTAGTCAATGTTGCTACAAGGTCGGTAAGGGAGGTTAAAAAAGGACTGAAAGAGTAGAAGATTACAAGCAGTAGTCATACGTTTACTCTCATCTCCCTCGTATCTCATCATCATAGCAACTTCCACTCCTTATCCCCGAGGCTCAAGCACAATGCATATGCGGGGAAAGCTCCAGCACCATGCAGCTCTCCCGATCCCTCAAATGCGCTCCTCACTCATCTCATCCGATCCATTCGCAGCAGCGAGCGCCGGAACACTCGCTTGTTCTGGCAGATGAAGCCCAGGATCCATGAGGTGATCTTCTCGCATCTTCTCGGAGCGGAAACGGGCCGTGCAAAGGCCACAATACCACCAATATTTTCTGATCCAGGGTCGATTTGGCCAGCGGAGGACCGGCAGAGGACGCGCGAAGTCTGTCGTTGGCTCTTCCTCCGGCCTTGTTGGTTCTTCCTCCGCTAGGGAAACATCTGTACTCAGCGCATGTTAACGCTCATGTACTTAATCAATCATGCAGGGTTCTGTGTGATCAAAAGTCATCACCAGAATCCTTCCGCTTCTTGCCCGCACCCTTCTTCTTAGCCGGCTTCTTCTTCGTCTCCACCTCCTCATCCGAATCGCTCGGCTCCTCTTTCTTCGCGCTAGCCTTCGTAGGCGCATCCGGCACCTTATCCGCAATCTCCTGCAAGAAGTCGAAGTTGTTGTTCGCCATTATGGCCTTCTTCAAATGCTGCGCCAACACCTTCTTCGGCGCTTTTCCTCCTCCGCCCGGTGCGGGACCTGTCTGTGCGCCGCCGGGTCCGCCTCGGGATTGCGTGGCCGAGGCTGAGATGAGGGCAATCATGAAGAGCTCGAGGGCGCGACTGACGACGTGAGGCGTGACTTGGGCGACTTTGCCGATGTCCTCGTCGTGTTGCATGATGCGCTTGATCCGTGCGACCGGGAAGGACGTCTTGAGCTGTACGCCCAATGTCGGGTCGGTCATGGGTTGTTGAGGTTGTTGGGCACCGTTCGCTCGTTGTTGTTGTGCTGCGCTCTTACGCGATCGCTTTACAGCCGGTGCATCGGGCATGTACTCGTCCTCCTCCTCCGCCTTGAATGCTTGCTGCTGTACAGCCGCCATGCCTGATTGCTGGTAGTTGTGCTCCCAATTCTCTTGCTGTTGTGGTATTGACGTCGGCGGATAGCTCAGTGCGCTACTACCTCCGTATCCGTTCCCGCTGAATGCACCGCCAAACCTGCTTTGTTGCGCAAAGTGAGGTGGAACTTGTTGTTGGTTCAAAGGCGCGTCATATTCTGGTGGTTGAATTCCAGATAAGTCCGGACTTCTTGGCGCGTACGACCCGATATCTGGCGAGACAGGCCGGTATGTCGACATTGTCGCGCGTGATCGTGTTGGGGAGAATGAGTCGCCAGCGACAATCTCCGCGCCGAAGCGCTTGCTTCCCCCAGACCCAGGAAGAGCTCTTCGTTTCGTCGCCGTTTCCCTCTGTTTGCGTTTGGCAACAGCAACCGTCTGTCGAGTCAGGTAGCTCTTTCCGCGCTAATGGAGGGGCAAGAATCACGTGCAAGGACAAGAAGCGCGATGATCGCGGTCGCGCAGGAGAAGGTGCGGGCTGCTTTAACTTGAATCGAAGCCTTGCAGAAAGCTCAAAACAACGCTAGACAATATGCAGCTAGCGGGTGACGCAGCCTCGGCGCTGCTCGCAATTTCGCGGTTCGCGTTTGGCCTCTCTTGTCACAGACATCCAACATTCACTTCGCCACACTTCTTCGGGAAGGCACGTCTTACACTGAAAGACACGCTGTCAGCGCATTCTGCCCAAGACAGTTGGAGACCCTGACCCCAAAGCATTACGCCGTAACACACCCGAGTGTCGATAATAACGGAGCTTGTCGCCTTCTCTCTTATCCTAATAGACACTAGAGCCTTCGCAACGGCTGCTGGGTGTCTTACAGCTACACGGAGATCAGGAGATACTCCAAGAGACCTTGCCAAAGCTTTCCAGATCATCTTGCGACCTTCAAGCGGCAATACAGGTCGCTCGGAAGTCGAGGACGAGTTGCGACTGTAGGAATGCAAGCGGCAACGTCCATCGTCACCGAGCCGTCGAGGCCCGCGAAACTTTGGTGGATGTCCATTCCGTGACCCTAGGCCTCCAATCCACTACTATGGTCTGATAATCAATCCATACGCACCCGCCGGATCTTACAGTCTACGGGAGGAATGTCGTCCACAGATCCCCTTCCCATAAGTGAGAATGGACATGGCCCGTGGCGGAATATGAAGCCCCCTATACTCTCCCGCACCTCTCTGGATCAGAGTTGAACCCGCTCCGGCTCTGACGATCTCAAGATGCGTACAGTCGGTACGGCCTCTGATCAAGCACCGCCAGAGACTAGTCAGATTCTGTCTCGTCGAAGTGCAAGTCGTGGGCTTGCAGTTGCATTAAGTATGTGAAGTCTCGCCATGACTGATTGGTGCTTCAGCGGTGCTCTAGATCTCACTGCCAGCTACTAGATGGCAAGATGACGGCAAAGAAGGGAAACCAGAAGCTCATCTGGATCGGTGTCACCGCAGAAGAATATCGGACTCCTGAGGTCACGAGGTCAAAGATGTGACCACATAGGGCTCGCATCCAGGACTTCGGGAGCCAGCTGCCTTGCAGCGGCTAGTACCCGGTGAAGCTGGCCATGAAGCCCCTGTAGTCGTGGCATCCACGCCTGTTTCGCAGCTCGGAACGAGCTCTAGGACCATGCCCGTCTAAGCCACAATGCGACATTGCTTGACGCCGGGAAGTTATGGTGAGTAGTGCGAGAAGTACACATATCAATGAATATGGGGCCGCCATCGCAAGTTGTATTGAGTGGCCTTGTCCCATTCAAGTAGCATGGATGATGGAGACGACGCAATCAGCATGCCCGTCATAACAACAACAGAGGCGGACTCCAGGGGAGAACCTAACAGCTTTCTCATTGACACGACAGCGAAGTCACCGGTCTCTCATCGTTCTCTCTGGCACCAACAAACTTGGAAAACTCGACTCGACTTTTATCTCTAGCGTGAGGGATGCCAAACAGGAACAGGTACGGAAGACCATGGGATGATTCTAAGCAAGTGCGGTGCACAGGGTGTCGCATCCGAGCGGATTGCTGTCCGCGGCATGCAAACGCACACTACGAAGAGCTCATGCTAGCGATGCGACTATCTACCGGCTCATAGGTTTTTTGGATGAAGTGGCCCGCCCCCCTGGTCTCCTTCCCGTGTCTCGACATTGCGAAGGCTGGAGACCTCCGGCTTGTGCTTTTCTAATGCCATCTGCTCCTTCTCGTTGCTTCGATCACGCCTTCTCCTCGACTCCCCGTCTGAACGCTCTCTTTCCCACCTTTCTTTGTTCCACTGCTCATTCAAGCAGAGCAAGGCAAGCTTGGCATATCGAAGATGGCGAACGTCTACCCAGACAAGTACCGCCCCGGTCAGTATTGCTTCCAATAGTATGTATACCGTGGACCCAAGCCTGGCTCAAGACACTTGAGACTTGATCTGACGACTTCCGCCTCCGGGTCTAGCATCGAAGGTGGACCAGGGAATTGCCCAGTAGGCGACGACCGGTGCAAATGTAGGCATGGGATGCCGGAGCTGTCATACGTCAGGAAGCATTTGCGGCGACTCAAAGTCCACCCGCCGCATTGGTATATCCGGAAAGGCCTGTCGAATGCAACCCTTGTACCAGCTCGCGAGCGGGACGGCGGCATGAAGTCGAACAACGAGATCGTCGT
Source organism: Neocatenulostroma microsporum (assembly GCA_022814695.1). NCBI lineage: Eukaryota > Fungi > Ascomycota > Dothideomycetes > Mycosphaerellales > Teratosphaeriaceae > Neocatenulostroma > Neocatenulostroma microsporum. Next base: position 15,350 of record JAKLLW010000035.1, read on the forward strand.
ACCCTCCCCTACGAAACCGACAGCGCCTGCCAACCTCACTCAGGCACCGACGCCGAGAGCAACGCCGACGGAAGCACCCTCCTCGGAGCCAGCGGGCGACCTCCTGGACAGCGTGGCGGACTTCCTCGCAAATGATGAGCCGTTGAATAAAGAGACCGACCAAATTCACACTCCTCAGCCTCAACCACCATACACCGATGATCAAGGCGCTATGGCTGTGTCCTCCACCCCGGGCCTCAATGCGAGCACATCCATGACGACGACGACGGCCGTCGACAGCGCTAGTCGCACGAAGCGGAAGACGAAATCTAGCTCCAAGACCATACGACTACGACTGCTCGCATCGATTCGCCGCGGCTTGCGAGGTCTCCCACGTCCGCCAGACCACCAGAGTCCTCGAAGGCCGTCGCTGAAGAGGACTTGGAGAGAGATCTCGAGCTGTTGACCACCAAGTACGAGATGCTGCAGAAGAAGAAAGCACTGGACTTGGTTCGCCGCCAGCGGACACTGGCCAGGTCAGTTGTTCCATCGGGCGTGCATATTGGTCGGCGTCAATGCTAACTCTGCCCTAGTAATGTTGATGCTGCCATCATGATCGCCGACGGTGAATGATGGGTTGGCCACGGGTCCCGTCCAGTATCCCAGACGGCGTTTTGGTCGCTATGACAGCTATGTGGAATGAAGATGGGTCTTCAGCTCATGCCTCCGTGTTGTGATAAGTGCGGAAGATCGTCGCTTGTCGAGGGGTCTTACTGTTGCGCAGCTGCATACTTGGCATGCTTGTAAAGAAGCGTGCCCTACTTGCCTCTCTTGCCGATCTGCTCCAACTTCTCCGCTTACCGCTCCGGTAAAAGTACAGGCAGCTCACCCTCGCCCGCAGCTTCCAGAATGCTTCTATCTCCGCAGCTCGCGAGCTCTATAGCGTCTTATACACGATGCACTTCGGAATGCCGGAATACATGAGGTATGGCTTTCCGGCGTTTGCTATAACATATTACTGAGGGCCACTGTCAGGAACATATATTCGAATTTCCCTTGAATACGGCTTCTTAATCTCCTCCGAGATCAGTCTCGCTATCGCTCCTCACTCCTCGAGTCTTCCGCGGCATCATGAATCCCTTAGCGCCTTCACACACCGGTGCGAAACCGGAAAGCGCGCTACAGACTGAGAGGATGCCTGAGCTCGGTGCGGAGAGCTCATACGCGCATACAGCACCACATGTGACCCCGAAGACATGGCTGGTCGTAACTCTGCTGTCTATGGGCTTCGGCTTGTCCTTTTGGCCAGTGCCGGTCATGGCGAACATGGGCAGCCTGGTCGCAGCTGAGCTTGGAGACACACAGGCGAGCATCTGGTTCGTGCCTTCTTGGACTATCTCAGTCACCACCTGCTACATGGTCGCTGGTGCGAACACAGATCTCCTCGGTCGGCGTTGGTTTCTCGTCGGTGGCAATCTGGTCTGCTTTGTCGGGTTCATCGTTCTTGGCTCCGCAAAGACCACCAACTCCGTCATTGCTGGTATGGTCATTACCGGCCTTGGATCAGGGACTTGCCAGATGGCTAATTTCGCACTCTCGGAGCTGCTTCCCAACAAGTGGAGGCATATTGGGGTTGTCCTCGCCGATGCCATCTCGGTAATTGCGGCCATCATTGCACCGTTTACTGCGAGATATGGATTCGACTCCGGCACCTGGAGATGGAACTTCTACCCTGTGGCCATCCTCCAAGCACTGTCTTTTGTGGGCTTATACCTGTATTACAAGCCACCAGCGCACCCTCTTGGCATACCTTTTCGCCGGGCGGTCAAAGAGATCGATTACTTGGGCATGTTCCTGTTCACAGCCGGAGCGGTTCCAGCCCTAATGGGAATCGTGTGGACGACAGTCTATCCCAGCACTGACCCTCACGTTGTCGCACCTCTTACGGTCGGATTCGTCGTCCTCGCTCTGTTTGCTGCATGGGAGACGTACGGCGGCGCCAAACATCCTTTGACGCCAACATACGTCTTCACGTCATCTTATGGTCGGGATCTCACCATTCCGTTGATCACCGTCACTTTCAGCAACATGTTCTATTACTCCGGCGCAATCATATGGCCAACAATGGTCAATGTGTTCTACACCTCATCTGGAGACGGTTGGGGTCTGGGTGCTATCCTTTCTGCCGTACAAGGCATCGCAGTCGGCGCTGGCTCAGTGTTGCTCGCCGTATTCGGAGGGAAGATCCGACACTGGCAATGGCAACTGTCGGCTTCGATCTTCGTTATGGTTCTCTTCGGCGCGCTGTGGGCTTTGGGCACGCCGGATAACAGAGGCTTTATGATCGCCTGCACGTTCCTCTCCCAATGTACATTTGCATGGGCGATCTATCTTTCCGTTGCGGTGTGTCAGCTGGGCGTTGCCCACAAGGACCTTGGCATGGCTGGTAGCCTGTCTGGAGTCGCTCGGTTCGCAGGAGGCTCCAGTAGGTGTAATATGCCGATAATCAGGGTCAACATTACTGATCTTGGTTCACAGTTGCGTCTTCTGTATTCGACACAGTACTACAGAACACAGTTGCGAAGTGGACGCGGAAGGGTCTTTCTATGCAAGAAGCTTACCAGCACGGCTTCCAGTAAGTTTGATCAATATATGCGGTTCGCGATCTGATTGAATGCTGTCAGTGTTGTCGCCTACACCTCTCTCGCGTTCGGCATCGTCGCTCTCGCAGCTAGTCTCCTGTGCAAGGATATCGAACCTAGGATGAATGACCTCATCGAAGTGGCTATAGCGGGCGAGGAAGTGAAGTCTGGGGTGTATCGAGAACGTAAGATGGCTGACGACATTGAGATGGGCGCGTAACTCGCGGAGAATGTCTGCTTAAGCCCTGCTGGTACATCTCATTCGAGTATCGTTACGTAGGAGTATCACCGCTCTCGGATACATTTGCAGGTTACCGCCAAACCTCGGTGATGATGTATCCGAGCATCAACACATAAGACAAAGCTCGGATGCCGCACTTGGCCCGAATATTGACCCTTGCTTGCTGTATGCTCACTCTTCAGGAGGCGCATAAGGAGGGCGAAAGCTGCCGAATCTTGGAGGAGGTGTTCCGCAAAGCCCATCGGCAAACTGCAATGGGTACGGTCCTTCATGGCGTAGGAATTCTTCCATCTCACGTTGGCTCTTGCTGTACCACCATGCTGTGACACCTCGTGGGTCGTCGACCTTGTTGAACAGGATATCTTCGATGTAGACTCCTTCGTCTCGCATGTGATAGAGCATGTCACTCCAAAGGACCGTCGAACTGCGGCAGAAGACCAAGGCGAGTGAGCGCAAGTGCCCTCTGGAGGTCCGGAGAAGTTGCAGCAAGGCCATCGGATCTATTGACCCACCGACTAAGCGAAGGCTTTTAAGGTGGCGATAGTGATTATCAGGATCCAGTATAGCCATGATGGGTGTGTCATACATCTCCAACGTCAAGTCTTCTAGGCACTCTGTGGAGTTGAGTAGGCGTCGGAGATGTCCTCGCTGTGCCGTCGCTGTAGAGTTGCCTTCATTCTCGCAGTTAAGTTTGAGGTCAAGTCTTTTCAGGCTCTTGAACAGGCATGCCATCCGGTCGAGGTGTGCGCTCCATTCACGAAAGTACCAGTGAGAGATTCCCGCACCATGTGACTGGCGATCGTCAGACATGTTGATATACAACGGTTTTACGACGAATGCGGCAGGGCTGATGTTGAGCTTTGCGAACGCTTGGATGAGTATGGATAGACCTCGAAAGGGTCGAGTGACCCGTACCATCCAGCAGAGACCAGCGTAGTCCGGGTCCCAGTATTCATCATGGTAGTCAGGATCCCGCAACTCCGCAAGCTCAGCGCTGTCAAATTCAGCATGCTCGCGGAGCTCATCGGTGACTGCCCAGTTAACGTATGGGAATATTGGAGTTTGCTGTAAGTCGCCGTCATACGAAGTCCACGGAAGTGCTCTCCATTGCCGCACCGTCGGAGAGCGGCCCACTTCGACATGAGTAATGGGCGTCGGATACTCTTCATCACCCGCTAGGAGGTTGCAGTTGGTCAAGACCACGGTCTCAAGGCTAGTCAAGGTTGAGAGCCCTTTGATCAAAGCCTGCTCATCGAGTCTGTTCTTGCGAATGTGATGATGGGCTCGACATGCTTGAGCAAAAAAGTTGAATGCCTCTTGTGAGACCTAAGACGGCTCGACCTCTCCAAATACGGACATGCCTACTTCGTTGATCTTGAAGAAGATACTGGGGTCGGATAGATATTCGCAAAACGTAGTATCGTCCCAGACCAGTTGCTTTACGCCTTTCCGGAGTAGAGGATTTGTGATGACCAGATGGAACACTTCTAGGTCCAAAGGATGAGAGGAGATGAACAGCTCACGGTAAAGTAAAGGTGCACAGATCTCGTTGAAGCCTTTCGAGGCGAGCCTGCATTTCTTGATGCCGGCACCTGGAAGGTAGGCTAGAATCGCATCCAAGAGCTCAGGTGGTAGGACGGGCGCCATGCCTGGTCTTTCTGGGTCCGTGGTTCGTTGCAGGCGTCGCAGGAGATTCTGATGTCTGGCGAGTTTCTAGCATCTCGAGTACTGAATCGGCAGTTTACTTAAGAGCTTGATTTGCTTTCGTGACAGAGCTGTAAGTTAGACGCGCGCGTACATACCATTTGGGAGTATTAGCAGATCACCAATGGGAAGCGGGAGACACGCGCCGCGTTCGAGGCGAGGAGTATGACCAAATGTTTTACCGTGTTCCTTTTGTGGCCAGTCTGTCCCTCAGTGGCCCTCCGATCTTGTTCACGTTATGCCGATGCGATAGGAGCAGCCTTGGCACACACCCGCAACTGTATGTACTCCTGGCTGGGTGGAGTCGAAGCAACTGCCTAAAACAGCTCTTGCGGTCGAGCGGCATTAGAGTTCATCCATGCGTGTATCTCGAGGTCTGGCCTCAGCCTTCCTTTCAAACTACTCCTGCACCTGTGACAGATGTATGGACGAGGAGATCTCGTGAGTCGTGAGAGTGTGAGCTGCGCCACGTCACGCCTTGTCGATCAAGTTTGGAAGTGACGTAGGTGGCAGCCACACACACATAAAGTGAGGTTGACCTTCTTGATACTATGGCACAACACACACAACTCACGCTCACCAAAACCAGATCCAACCAACTAAAGACAGACAATATGCCTATCGGACAACAAGAAAGCGGTGCTGAGAGCGGCGCCAAGAGCGTGACCTCAACCGTACGTTCTTCACACCACTTCACACCGTCCATCAATATACTGACATCAACAACAGTTCGGTAACCTCGCAGGCGGCATCTCCAAGACAGCCGGTGGTGTCGTCGGCGCCGCAGGCAAGGGCGTTGGCGACACGATCAACAACACGACCGGCACCAAGGCCGCAGGCGACGGTCTGCAATCAGTCACTGGCGGCATGGAGGACGCGGGCAACAGCGCTGGCAAGGGCGCCGAGAATGCTGGGCAGTGGAAGAAGGCTTGAGCTCAACCAAGCCTGGTGCAATGTTTGCCATCGATGCCATGAAAAGGGATGCGAGGTGGTTGTTTGAGATTACTGTCGTTATGATACCATGATGTACTCCATTGCTATGCTAGTCGCCCATTCTCGCGGGCGTCGTCGTCACAGATATCCAGTTCCTTAGTTTCTCAACACCCGGAAAGGCGAATGTACCCTGCTTTGCCGCTGCGTCGGGGTGGAGACAGTTCGAGACTGGACCAGAGGCCGGGAAGTGGTTCGATGTGTACGCATTGTCTTGCACGGGCCACAGCTGCACTGTTTCGAGGGTCGCGGGAAGTACGGTGCCGGTGCCGCTGGGCCAGGTCCTACATGGGAAAAATAGGACAGCGGTCGCGGAGCGCTTGTGGTTCGCGCTGTGACATTGTGTATCGAAGGAAGCGGTTGCCGCCCTCCGCTAGATACCCGCAAGGTCTGGACAGCGGGTGGTGGAAGCGGATTTTCGTTGGCATCTGTGGTTGTTGGCTGCGGTCCTGTGGCGGTAGTCATAGTCTTCACCTCTCCCGTGCTCTTTGACTGGTCCGGCCCACCACTATCGTGTTTCCCTTCTTTCACACACTCGACGCCTTCCTCGTGGACATGGTACGAACACTTGTCGAAGCGCTCAATCCGTTGAAATGCAGGCGTGGGCGATGGAAAGCTCCTTGACACTCCCAAGAGATCGACAAGCGCCTCCTGACACCACCCGTTATGCCTAGCCGCCTTGACGACATTTTCCAATGGCAAGCGATTCTTGATGACGTCGATGCAGAGGCGACGTAACGGCGCATCCTCCATTGTGTTCTCGTAGATGAGGTTCAAGGGCGGGTTACCAAGCCATTCTTTTACTTCTTCTACGCTTTTGTCGACGATAGCATCGACAACCTCGTTCTGCAACAACGGCATAAGTTGTGCATCGCCGAAGAGCCAGAGGCGATAAAGCGTATCCAGACTCCATGTCTCGGGGTGACCGAGCTTGCGAGTGTACATCCAGTAGACTGCTTTCTCGAACAAGTCCTGCGTTGTATCAGGGAGGTCGATAATGCCAGTGGTCCCCTCCGTGAACGAGCTGTTGAGCGCAGCATTGAAGTAGTCCGAGTAGAAGCATAGCAAGCCTTTATGAACGTTGAAGACCTTCTTCTGCTCGCCTTTCCCAGCGGTGACTTGTATGGTGGTGTCGAGCTGATCGCTGCAGAGCTGTTAGCATATGTGGCTTGAAGGAGTTCGCAGGATCGCTTGCTTACCTTGTGTGGTACATGTTTGACATTGATGGTGGAGTCATAATGTGCTGATATTGATTCGAAAATGATGAGCGCTGAGTTGTGCAGGATACTAGGAAAGTACTCAGAGACAGCTTTATGTACCCCAGCACCTCGTGAATACAGTGACGGCGCACCACTACCCACGCAATGCATGAAGCCCATTGACTATACGGTCGAGCCGTGGCACCTGCCACGCCTCAACCGCTGAGTGACTGTTCTCTACGCCGGGGTGACGCTCTACATCATACGCAACCTGCTCATCGCCTACCGTACCTCCACTCCCCTCTCAAGACTTCAACTTCGCATCACACCCCTCAAAAGCACCCCAATCACCAAACTGCCTCCTCTTTTTCGCCACCGCAGCAGACTGAGCGCGACACTTCACCCCTTCCTCATGAACGTGATAATAACACATATCCCACTCCCTCAACTCCCTCGCTGCAGCACGACTGTCTCCCCTCCCCCACACTACAGGCAGTAGATCCAGCAAAGCTTCCTTTGGCCACTGACCCTCGTTCTGCAGCTTACTGCTAGTTTTAGCCACAAGATCGATGAGCAATCCCCTCAAAGGTGATCCGGGCATAGTACCCTCATACGCTATCCCCAGAGCATTCGTCGGTAAATTCCACGTCTCAATCGTCCTTAGCATAATCAAATCAACAACATGATTCTGCAGCATAGGCATAATATGCGCGTCCGCAAACACCCACATCCGTGCGAGAGTCTCAAAATCGAGAGCTCTGGCTTGGTCCTCTGGTTCGATGGAGGAAGTGAGGGTGCGAGTATACATCCATTCCGACACCAACTCGAACTCGGCGATCGCTGGATCCTCGGTGGCGAGCGTGATTGAGCGGCGGAGAGCTTCTCTGAAGCGGCCTTTGAGCGCTGCGGAGAAGAAGCCGGAGTAGAAGCAGAGGATGCCGCGGTGGATGCTGAAGGTTTTGGCTGTGCGGCCTTTGCCTAGGGTTACTTTTATAAGGGTGTCGTAGTGTTCGCTATGGTTTGTGTCAGTGTTAAGGTGAGAGGTGAGAGGTCAGGACGGGCAACGTACGCGGAGATGTGTTTGTCTGGTGTTGATGGTGGCGCCATGGCTGTGTGTGTGTCTGGTATTGATGTTGTCTAAATTGCCAACGAGCTTGCTCGTTGTTCGAGTAGCATTGTGATCGCAACCAAGGGATACTGGAAGATCAAGTGATGTCTCGCGCACGTGGAAGCATGGGTCCCGAGATCCATCCCTTGCATGTGGAAGCAAGGTCCGTGCAATTGGTCCCACGGGAGGAGGTAGCCCAGATATGCTGCTTCACGGAGCCTTGGCTTGAAACATCATCTTGTTCTGTACAGGCATCCATTGATGCCCATGCTCGCCGGCATGATACCATCTACAATACGAAAAGAAGTACCCTCGTCTCTCACGCTGCCTTGCCTTCCTCCGTCTTCGGACATCTGACGCCCTCTTCATGAACATGGTACTTGCACATGTCCCACTTTCGCAGCGTCTCGCGTGTCTCCGAGTCCTTTGAGTTCATCGGCCACACAACCTTCAGAAGATCCATGAGAGACTCTTTGCACCAATCAGACTCCTGCGCATTAGCCATTATACTTTCTCCACACGTTTTGCCAATCAGGTCGATGTGAAGTCGGCGAAGTGGGGAGTCTTTGGTCGTGCTTCTGTAGACATACGCGACCTGGCAGTTTGGGACCTGCCACTTTCTGATTACGCGCTCCATGATGAGATCGGCGGCATCATTCTGTAGTAGCGGCATGTTGTGTTCGTCGCCGAAGACCCACAGCTTGGCCAATTCGCGATGGACAAGTAATTCGGCCTGCTTTCGGCCGGTTTCAGAGGTACAGAAGCTGCGAGTGTATACCCAGTTCCTGACGAGTTCGAAGATGGCGGGATCCTCAGTTGCCAGCTCGACTGAGCGTTTGTTGGCCTCTACGAAGGATCCATTGAACGCCGCCTGGAAATAGCTGAGCAAGCATGCGGAGTTAGTGCAGGTCTCTTGCTTGCTGTTCGGACCAAGGCCATACCCAGAGTAGAAACATAGTATGCCCTTGTGTACATCGAAGGTCTTTGCCAATTCACCTTTGCCTACATGGACTTGGACCGTTGTGTCAAAGTGCTCACTGCCGCCTGCGTTAGCGAGCTCTTTGGACAGGCGGCAAGTTGAACATACTTCGAGATGCGCTTGTTAGGAGTCGATGGCGGCGCCACGGCCTCAATTTGGTCATGTTCCCGCTTCATCTTGATGGTGCTGAGGTCTTTCGAGCTGTGCGGTGATGAGATTGTGAAGTCACAGTCAAGTGTAAAGAGGGAAGACGCGAAAGAGACGCGAGGCTGTTTAGCGTGCCTTTCTGCCTCAGGCGCACGGACATGGCAGCCGAAATCGCAAGCTGTCACCAAATCCAATGCTGACCCTGGCGATCACCATCAATTTATCAAAAGCGTTCCTGCTCCTTTTGGTCTCATGGAGCGTGTTACCAACCGATTGAGACCACCCATATAGCGCGAGTGTTCGCCTGGGCCGGGCATAGGTTGCGACCATGGATTTAGCAGACTCAATCCCGGAGCCGGTATGGGAAGCATTCAATGGTACGGTGAACGCGACCGCGAACAGCACGGCGAGTAACACGGCTGCAGTACTGGAGGAAGTCGCTGGGTCGTCACTATGGATGTGGGCAGGCATAACTGTCATGGGCGCCCTTGGTACTATAGTCTTGGTATTTCCTTTCTCCATGTGTCTCATACAGCAAGAAACATCCATATCCTCGTCCACCTACATATCGCAACTCAATATGTTCCGCACGCTAACCTTCCTCCTCCGCCAGCTCTGCACCCTCCTCTGCCTCTTCGTACCCAAACCCCGCCCACCTAGACCCTCGGAGAAACAATTCATAACGATCCAATCCGACGGCAAACCCTCTCAACCACAACCTTTACCCTGTTGGTACGACAACCATGTCGCTGTCAAAGAAATGGCTAAGAAAGGCCTCATACCCGCGGAGGAAGCTTTCCAAATCACCGACGCCGAGGTCTTCATGTCGCTCGTCGTACCGGCGTACAATGAAGAAGAACGATTAAGCGGTATGCTAGAAGAAGCAGTCGAGTATTTGGAGGAACAGTACGGACACCACGGCACTAAGAGTAAGAGTTCTTCCAATGGGAGCTTGCAAGCTAGCGGACGACAAGGGGATCCGAGAAGGGGGTGGGAAATTATTGTCGTTAGTGATGGCAGCAAGGACCGGACTGTACAGACCGCATTGGAGTTCGCGAGGGATCATCAGTTGAATAAGCCGGCGCCTACGCCTAAGGGGCCTTGGAATGGGAATGGTGGGAAGCCTACCAATATTCTACCAGGGACGATAAGGGTTGTGCAGTTGGAGCAGAATAGAGGGAAAGGAGGGGCTGTGACGCATGGGATGAGGCATGCGAGGGGCACTTACGTCGTTTTCGCTGATGCGGATGGAGCGAGCAAATTCAGCGACCTAGGCAGCCTTGTCATAGGCTGTGAGAAGGCGAGGGATAAGAGGGGGAGGTCGGTGGGGATTGGGAGTCGTGCGCATATGGTGGGCACGGAAGCTGTGGTGAAGGTACGCTCCCTCGTCTATCCACCCACAACAATCACCTGCTGCAGAATTTACCTGCGCAGAATGATACTGATTCAATCCCACAGCGTTCCCTCCTCCGCAACACCCTAATGCGCTCCTTCCACTTCCTCCTCCGTCTCCTCACGACTCCCGCCACTGGCCGCATAAAGGACACGCAGTGCGGGTTTAAGCTCTTCAGTCGGCCTTCGTTGCCCTACATCGTTCCGTATATGCACTCCGAGGGATGGATTTTCGACGTGGAGATGTTGATGTTGGCGGAAAGCGCCGACATACCTATGGTGGAGGTGCCGGTAGGGTGGAAAGAGGTTAAGGGGAGTAAGCTCAATGTGGTGAAGGATAGTATTGGTATGGCTGTGGGCTTGGCGATTTTGAGGGTGTGCTGGGGTATTGGGATATATCGGAGGGATTAGAGGGAGTGGTAGTCATTCGTGCGGACAGTGGAGTATCAAGTCTTTGGCATGTGACTGCGGTTGGCCCCGCTTCCGTCGGGCCGAGCGCTCCTGCCTCTTTTCAAGTTTTTCTTCACCGCCGCGGCCGCATTTGCGCGCTCACCTTCACAGCAACAGCTAGGACATCTTGCTCCACGAATACTCATCACAAGCTCTGCCAGCCATGGCACCACCGAGCACTCCGGAGCAGTTTCCACCCGCGTAAGTGGCCCGTCTTACTCGTGATGGCTAGCCACAGACTGACGTGTCGGACAGTGCCTCTCTCGGAAAGGTCGTAAAAATCCTCGTTGGCGAAGAGGAGGAGCTTTTCACCGTCGATAAGGGAGCAGTATGTTTCTACTCGGGGTACTTCGAGGCCGCGTTCAGGGACGGCAGGTTTAGAGAGGGCGCAGACGGTAAGTGCAGCTGCCGTTATTCGTGACTGGTAGCTGCCTTTGATGATGCTGACTCTAGGGTGCTACAACGCAGGCGAGGTGAAGCTCCCCGACGAGGAACCACGCATCTTTCGGTACTTCGTGGCTTGGCTCTACACGCGTACACTTCCCGAGAACTACGAGGTCCTGGTCAAACTTTGGACCTTTGCGGACCGTCGAGAGACCCCTCTGCTTGCAAACCTTGTCATCGACGCCATCCTGGACCGACTTCTCAAGACTTGGACGCTACCGACCTCTCAACTTCCTCTACTCTACGAGACTACGACCGCTAATGCCGGCCTGCGGCGCTTCATCGTTATGCTTATTTCCTGCACTTGCAGTGGGCCATCAGTTCTGAATGAGAAGCACCGTAGCCAGTGGCCGGCGGAAGCTTTGTGGGATGTACTCGCCGCGGTCTGGAAGTTGAAGCAGGGGAAGGTGGAGCAGATGCAGAAGGAGGGGCTTGCGAAGCTGGATCTGTGCGAATATCACGTCCATGGCGAGGGTGTGAAGTGCGAGTCCAGCTTGGCATCGAAGTAGCTGGGTGCGCGGTGGAAGCGACTACGTCTACAACCTCCCAGACTTCATAAGCGGCATGGGAAAGTAGTGATTGGCGGGAGCATTGAAGAATCAAGATCCCTGCATCTGCATGTGACTGCGCTAACGTCCGTGCGTGTTCCACTTTTCCTACCTGCGACCTTTCCGACTTTCACTTTCACTTGCATCTCTTTGCCGCGATCCTGACATTCAGCTTCGCAAGAGTACCTTTGCAACTTCCAACAACGATCTTCGCTCGAGAAACAACAGATAGCAAGATCGACCAATCATCATGGCACCGCCGAGTACGCCCGGAAAGCTCCCAGAGCCGTATGTGACCGCCTCCATCGACTGTGCCTCGAGCTAACAGCATTTGCAGGAGCGTCTTCTTTGGGGACGTGGCCAAGATCATCGTCGGCAAGGCGCCCGAGCGCACGAAGGAGTTCACCGTCCACAAGGGAGCACTCAGCTTCTACTCCGGCTACTTCGAAGCAGCGCTGAAGGGAGACTCATTCAAAGAGGGGAAGACTGGTATTATCGAACTTCCGACCGAGGATGTTCAGGTCTTCGAGCACTTCGTAGGATGGCTCTACACTGGTGTCTTGCCAACACCTCCGGCGGGAAGGACGAACAGCTTTCTGGCCCTCTTTAAGCTGTGGGTGTTCGGCGACAGGCGCGAAATCCCGCTTCTCATGAACGTCATCATTGACGCAATACGGGCAGAGGTCTTGCGCACTTGGCTGGTCCCGACCAGCCAGCTAAATTGGTTGTACGACAACACCATGCCGCAGTCAAAGCTACGCCTTCTAGTGGTACTGCTCATCAGCAAAACAAGTGGGACGAACCTGCTAGACGAGGGGGAGCGCAACAAATGGCCGGCTGATGCACTATGGGACGTTCTGCGAGCCGTGTGGAAGCTGAAGGAGGAGGGCGAGAAAGAGAAGTTGGATGCAGACGGTGTGGCTCGTCTTGACCTATGCGAGTTTCACTGCCACGAGGAGGGTGTCAAGTGCGAGAATGCGAGCAAGTAGCTGGGTGGTTGGTAGAAGCGGCTATGCGTATACTATCTCGCGGGCTTCAGTACGCAGGAGGGGAGCAGAGCATGGATGGAGCGGGTAGTAGGTGGGGAGATCAATGAGGTATCGAGCGTCTTGCATGTCGCTGCGCTTGCCTCTACTTATCACGGTCGTGTACGCACTGTTCTTCTTCGCTTGCTCTTTCCACTGCAGTATTGACACTTGCACGCGCACAGTAGGATTCCCAACCATCAGACTAGGCATGGCGGCCAACCATGGAATAGAGCTTGGACAGACGGTTCGGCCGGAGTACCTCTTCGATGGGAGAGCTTAGTGTCGTGGAGGGAGGGTGGCGAATTGCATGTGACAGTGGATCTCAGACGCCGGTACGTTCCGCACCTTCGCCGAAACGTTTCGTTTGCAGTTTCGTCTTCCAAGCTCTTCGCCTTCTTCTGTCACCTGCGCAATCTTGAGAAGTCACTGCGGTCGAACAACATCTGCGGGTGGCAGAAATCATGGCGCCGCCATCACTCTTGACAGAGTTCCCTACCAGGTCAGTCAGTCGCACCTTCCTTGCAGGAGAAGCCTCACTAATACTCGTATCTAGCGACATGTTCCACCGCACGGTCAAAGTCAAAGTCGGCATAGGCAAGAACAGCAAGACCTTCACCCTACACAAAGACGTCCTCAGCTTCTACTCCGGTTACTTCAAGGCCGCCCTCAGCAGCAGCTTCGGTGACAATCCGACGGTCAAGGGCTATCTCGACCTGCCGACCGAAGATGTGGAGACATTTGAGTACTTCGTCGCCTGGCTGTACACTCGCAAGCTTCCGGAGCAGCAGGAATTTTCTCAAAAGTTCTTCGTCGGACTCTTCTCGCTTTGGGCATTCGGAGATCGGCGCCAGATACCTATCCTGATGAACGCCACCGTCAACGCAGTCAGGGATGAGATCTTTCGCAGGAACAGGGTGCCAGGCGGGGAGTCGCTGCAATATCTCTACGACAACACTGCTCCAAACGCTGGCCTCCGACGATTCGTGGTCCTGCTGTTGAGTCGCCTCGGGAATCCTAAGCTCTCACTCGAGCAGTATCCGACAGAAGCGCTTCGGGACACCCTGGGGGACACTTGGGAGAGGAGGAGTGCTGGGCAAGGTGGTTTCGCAACTGTGGCAGAGATTCGTCAGCTCGACCTATGCGAGTATCACTGCCACGAGGAGGGTGTTCAGTGCGAGCGGGTGGCTCAGTAGCTCAGTCTCTGAGATTCGAAGACAGCGCCGCATTGGTGGAGCTGGCTGAGTGTGTAGTGAATGAGGAGAGCGGTCAGGTATCAAATGTCTTGCATGTGACTGCGCTATTCCCGTTTGTCGCGGCCCGTGCACCAATTGCGCTTCTTTGATCGTTCGTTCCGCTGCGACCTTGACATTTGCACCCACAAACCATCACTGTCAACTATCAAGCTAGCTATGGCGACTAACAAGACTGGACAGCGGCAGACTCTGCCGTCAACGCCAGATAGGATTCCCTCGCGGTACGTTACTCGTGGGACTCCAGAGATACCGCTCGGCGCTAACATGTAACACAGCAACATGTTCGGCGAGATCATCAAAGTCAAAGTCGGCACAAGTCCCACCAAGACCTTCAACCTCCATAAAGAAGTCTTGTGTCACTACTCGGGCTACTTCCAAGGCGCACTCAACGGCAGCTTCTCGGAGGCGAACAAGGGCATAGTGGAATTTCCTACGGAGTCCGTCAGCCTCTTCGAGCGATTCATCCTGTGGCTCTACACCGGCAGACTAGACGAAGACCCGGCTATCGAGAAGCTCAGCTACCATACCATCTGCGAAGTCTACGTGTTTGCCGATCGCCGCAGCATTCCACTACTCATGAATGTCGCAATCAACGCAATCAGGGAGAAAGACTTGAAAGACTGGAAGGCTCCGACCGTCGAAATCAAGTTCATCTACGAGAACACGACGCCACAGTCAGGGCTCCGCCGCCTTGCTGTGCGCCTCATCTCCGAGTGCTGTAGCTCTTCTGTGTTGGACACGGGGAGCATCTGGAAGCACTGGCCTGAGGAAGCTGTGCGGGATATCTTAGGTGCGGTATGGAAGTTGAAGGAACGCGGTGTGGTGAAGACGCTTACGAGAGCGCAAGTGCAGAGTATAGATCTTTGCGAGTACCACTGCCACGAGGAGGGAGTCAGATGCGAGAATGCACCTGCGTAGATCAGCTTGCTGGCACAAACAGAGGGCGGCCTGAGAAGTGAGCTGGTAGGCTGGCTATGTGGCGACAAACCGGGAGCGCCGAGAAGTGAAGTCGTTCGACGGTTTGCATGTCCCAGGTAGCACTCGCAGTCGCGAAGGTATAGAGGCCCAGCAGGATAGGCAAGCTGGCGGACTGAAGAGAAGTTTCGGCAAGGTGTTATCACCTCCTAAACCCACCCTAAACTTTCCATGCCAGGCAGGAGATTGCATCAGACCCTTCAGACAATTACATGCGCTTTGGGCGAGATTGCCGAAACCCCAGATGTTTCCTCCAAGACACGCGGCATGCGTATGAACGCCAAAGACATGCAAATCTGGTTGACCGGTTCACGGCTGAAACACAACTTGCATGTCTGAAATACCTGCAGACTTGACGTTACCTGCTCCAACTTCCGTACAATCCCATCTTCTTCAACGTGTGGTGCCGACTATCAGCACACAAACGATACACAGCGGAGGAGGACGTGCAGCTCATGGCGACTACACATCAGCGGGCAGCATTGCCGTCAACCTCTGATAAAAGACCAGCCAGGTGAGTAATATCCCAGACCAACTTGAGCGAGAGTCGCTTACCAGCCGTCGTAGTCACGCTTTCGGAGACGTCGTAAAAGTCAAGGTCGGCGGCGGGCAAAGCTCGTTCTATCTACACAGGAGTGTCGCTAGCTTCTACTCTGGATACTTCCGCGCAGCAATCGATGGGGAGTTCGCAGAAAGCCAAAGTGGTGTTATCAATCTTCCGACAGAAGACCCCATGACCTTCGAGCGCTTCGCGAATTGGCTATACACGCGGAACCTCGGTATCCCGGAGCGTGACAGCGTAGCGGATGGCTTCGAAGCGATCGTACAGCTATGGTTGTTTGCCGATCGTCGAGAGATTCCGCTACTAATGAACCAGGCCCTTAATGCTTACCGCGATCTCATGGCAAAGCACTGGTACCTGCCGACTGACCAGCTCAGCTGGATTTACGAGAATACGACGGCGAGCGCAGGTCTCCGTCGCTTTGTCATCTTCTTGTTCGCGAATACCTGTAGCGGGAAGATAGTCTCCGGAGAACACCGTAAGTATTGGAACGAGGACGCTGTTCATGAAATGTTGGTAGAGGTTTGGTGAGTATACTGATGGCTAGGACCCTTGAAGGCCGTCTCAGATATCCGAGACTGCCGCAGGCTTTTGGAGACACTTGCTAACCCTTGCACCGTTCCCTTTTAGGCGTCTCAAAGAAGCTCACTTAACGAGCAGGATAGACAAGGACGCCATCATGAAGATGAATCTCTGCGAGTATCACAGTCATGAGGAGGGCGTGCGGTGTCCAGAGACAGCTTCCTAGATCCGGCCTCAGAAACTCATTGTCGCTGTCGATATCGCCGTTCGAGCTTGATGCGGTGGATGGCTGGGAGGGGACACCAGTGCTCGAGAGGTGACAGAGGTCTGCGCTGTCTTGATATCCGACAGGTGGAGCGTTTGCTACTTCTGGTGTAGCCGACTTCCCTACCACGAAGCGCGAAGTATATCCCGCTAACATCAGACGTCAGGTCTGTTAGCACCTGAAGGAGATCGCGGCAGCGTCCTACGTCACCATGTCCTGTTTGACTCTGGTCGGCAGTGGTCGTTCCTGGCCACACCTCACGATCACTCATTCCCGAGTCGATGTGAGTCACTGAGCTGTGCTACACAAATTGAGCAACACTCAACAGCACGTTGTTACAGCAGACTCCCGCAGAACCAGCGTAGCTACAGGCTTTCCAAAGCTCTCCTCTCCTTCATCGACCCACAGTACGAACGAGTTGCAGTCACAGGATGGCGCTTGGCTTTTGTAGGCGCCGTTTGCCTCCTCAGCTTCTAAACGAGAGCATCTTGCTTTCCAGCCACTGAGTGACCTCTCCATGCCCGCTGCAAAGTGTGTTAATGGCTATAGGTCTGCCATCCGCTGCTAAAGCAGGTGTCGTGCCTAAAGCGGTGAAATGGAAGCTCGCCATTCCCGTGCTTGTCGCAAGCCAGACGTCTGCAGCTAGCAATGCGGCGATGCTACTGCTTTGGCAAAGCCTTACCGCACGCTCCCGGCCGTCCTCCTACGGTCACCTCGTAATGGACTGGGTGGCCATCATAGCATATACCGGGTGCCGGTACTTATACGTCAATACAAGCTCATCCTTCCGTCGCGCGCCGTATCTTGATCAGTATCGCTGGTCGGCGTATACGCTTTCGCAGCTTGGGAATCTTGGCATCTTGATCATAACGCGAGCTGCGGTGCGGAAGTTGTTGGGGGTGCGTTTGGGGTTTGGGGTGTTTCCGGGCGATGCAAAGGATCTTTTCGGTGAACACAGATGGCAGTGGATCAATGATATGACCGGTGGGCATTTGGAGTAGAAGACCACGAAGCTACTATAACTGGTCCAGCTCGCGCTAGACTGTGGCCTTTGACAGTGAGGTTACTGGTTCCAGCTCGCCCTCCCCGGCAGGCTCGGCTTTGCGGGATCACGCGAACGCAGAGTACGTTCCGTACGGCAATCATCTTGGTTCAGCTGTCCGGAGGGCAAAATCACTATGCGCATGCTACTTCCGGCCATGTGTCGAGACGCCCGAAATAGACGTACAGGAGGCTGGTGGCGTGACCAGGTAGCGGACCAATCATTCTGCAAGCCTTGTCTGATGGCAACCAATGTGCCTCGCCTGAGATCTCCGATTATGGGTCGAACGTTGAAAGAACAAATCCAGGTTTGGGTTCACCGTCCCAAAGTAAGCAGCAGCAATGCTGCGCCGCCGTCGCCACCCTCGTAGATGGCGAGCAGCATAATGTTGAGGTCATAAGCACAGCCTTGCGTCGCATGTGCGGCACATTGCTGTTTCTGCTCCACTCTGCTATCCTGGGGGTCTGCTGTCGCATCAACCGGAGACGGCTAATCTTTGTTCGTTTCGCTCTGTGCCATTACCCACAGTAAGAGCCGCGGCTACGAGACATGAAGTGGTATGCTTGTCGCACAGTAGTCGGGATCTGGTGGCTCGTTCTTCAACGTCACCTTCTTACCAATGCTTTACCTGTTACAGCGGCGCCGGCCTGGCCTACAATTACTAAGCGGCAAGAGCAGGACCCTAGCGTATGTGGGTCTTCTGGTACAATGCTGTTCTACTGCAGCGACGAAGACTACTGCCTTGTTACACAACTCAGCGATGGCAGCAATTGGGGCTACTGTTCAGCAGTAGGAACACAGCCCACAGTATACACCGACGTCCTGGACTACACCGCCGTAGAACGGGTCTGCCCTAATAGCGTGTTCTGCTGCGGCCCAATCGACGAGTTCGCCAATGTCGTGGTGTTCAATCTAGGTTCTACCTCGACACTTATGATGAACTGTCTGGAAAGCAGGATTGCGGATGTCTTGACAGCAACGCCGGAAGCCAACTTCGTCGTGCAGACCACGACTGATGTAGCGGCATCGCTTGTCATTAATACGCTAAGCTTAACGGTGGCCAGTACGACTGCAGCGGCAACGAGAAGCTCCGTCGACTCAGTCGCCAGTGCTTCGGCCGACTTGACTATAGCGACGCCATCCTCTGCAATTTCAAGCAGTCCGGGTATGACGAAGACCGTGGAGAGCTCCTTAAAACCCACCTCCTCCAGCACTATCAGCAGCTCATTAACAAGGACTTCAGCAACGCCGACTTCCAATGTTTCAGGGTCCGATTAGACCAATCCAGCCACGCTGCCGCTATCCATCAGCATCCCAGTAGCTGGAACACTAATATCTGCGGCGATCGCGATCTAGTATGGCGAGAAAACCACTCGAGAGAAGAGACGGAAGCGTCGGGAGCTGCAAGAGCAAGGCGAGCGGGTCGATCGCATAAGTGGCGCAGAATATGTCATGCTGCGCACTTTCGATGTCATCCATCGCCCGGGTGTCTAAAGGCCGTCCGAGGAATAAAGAGGAGTAACGATGGTCAATTCGAGATCAGATATCTCGGTCTCATTAGACTCCTAGGATAGGACAACGGGAGACATAATGGGCTGCGCAAGGGTATCAGGTAGCGCAGGTTATAGGGAGTAGCGAAGTCGCACCTCTCGTTGTTTGCAAGATCGCTTAAGCCTAGAGGGCAATATGGTAGCCGGCCGGATCTCCGCAGCTTCAGAGATTCGCAACCGGCTATGACATCTTCGACCGATCCTTGGTGTAAAGGCGCTGCTTGTCTTGTTTACAGCGTGGCATGAGTTGTTGTGTTCTTCCCTAATAACAGTGTGCAGTTTCAGATCCAGCGTCCTAGAAAGTGCAAACCACCGTTCCGACTCGTTCTAGGGTCGTCATTAGAGGGCGTTGCCGTCTATGATTTCATCGACCAAGGCAGAGCGCTAGTATACGAGGTGTCCATACAGTAGCTGGTCAAGCGCAGGCGGTCCCGAGATGAACGAAGAGGACCGTGTGCCACCTCTAGGAATCTGGACGCCGTCGGCCTTCTAGTGACCGATACAGCAGCACGAGATCGTCTCGATGTCGCGGAGATCGCGGCAACGTCTTACGTCACTATGCCTTGATCCTACTTCCTGAGCACACATCCCTTATGTAACCTCATGAGTCTCTCCTTGTCCACCTTCGTGAACTCCGCATACTCGCCCGCCTTCGCCTTCGCAAATCCTTTCTTCTCCCACTCTCTCACCTCCTCAACACCGACCTTGTGCCATGGCACCCCGATGTCCTTCTCCACCCTCTCCTTGACAGCATCGATAGTCTGAGAGTACGTAGACTCTACTTGCGGCGCTGCATCGTCCTCGAAGAACAATTCAACGATCTGTTGGTTCTCGCTCTTCTGTCTCTCCATGCTTTCGTCGAACTTCTGAATCTTACTCATCGTCGGCTTAAGGGACGAGCGGCTCGTCGGCTTGAACCACGCTGCGACCTTGTCGTAATCCAACTCATATCCCGCACGGTCCAGTGTCGGCGATCCGTTTCGACCTTTATTGCGACAGACGTAGAGCTCATGAAAGCAATGATCGGGATCCTCTAACGCGTCGCGGTGGAAAGTCTCTTCCTTACATTGACGGCAATCCTTTCGGCACTCGCCGTTCTTCTTCTTCTCGTGATGTCTTTTGCCTTCCTTGATGACTCGTTTGAGTGGATGCATATAATCCGGCGTCTTGTTGATCTCGACGCGCTTTCCTAGCTCCTTGATATGCTTCGAGGATGGCGTCTTGGATTGAGCAGCCTTCTTCGTCACTCGCCCGGTAGCAGTCCGTTGCGGCGCTTGCTTGAGCTCCTTGAGTGGCATGTTGCTTGTCTGTGACTGAACTGGATGGTAGTGGTGAGCGAGCGAGGAGAGGTCAGGTCTGTTGTGATTGCTACATGTAGGTCGCGTTCCGTCATGCGCGTCGCGACAAGGCTAACTTCACTTCTGGCGTTCTGCTTCTGTCATCGCCAACGCAGAGATACACATCTGCCTGCCTTCATTCGCAACGAGTACACCGCGCCATATGCCTTGGGAGTGACGGTCCACTGGATCCGGTGATCCAGGAAAGGCACGCCGGCGCCGCCGTGGGCGTACATCGTATGTGCTAGTCCCGCGGAGTGTGGTAACAGATCTTGGCCGCTTGCGATCTTAGCAACCAAGGTGAATCTCTAGTATGCGAGGAATCTATGGGCAAGACGCTGTGCTATCTCTAGGGAGCTCGAAGCTTTTTAGCCGTCTGGTGACCGGTACAGCAGCACCCATACAGCAGCGCGAGAGGTCTTCGCGTTCAAGGACATAGCGGCAAAAGAAGCCTTGCTGGCAAGCGCGAGCGCTGCTATACCCTGTATGGTATACTAAAGCCTCCAGTGCCCAGCATCTGACGCTGCGAGGAAACTGATGGCCTACACCAAGACATTAGCAGTGGCGGGCCTGCATGGCCCGCACGCATATACGGTTTAGATACTATCTACTCACCTTAGCCAGCTCCATAGCGCAGCAACTGTTCGCCAGACGCTTTCACGAACACCCTCGCACTCCACCGGCCCATCCTTGTCGCCGCCCGCTTCCAGACTTGTCCTCATCGCCAGCCGCGTCCAGAGTCCCTCTAATCGCCAGCCGCGTCCAGGCCGAAGCCTTCATTGCCAGCCACTTCCGAGTTTCTCTTCATTGCCAGCCGCTTCCGGAGTCATCCTCTTCGCCAGGCGGTTTCAGAAGGGTGACGGCCCCGCGCGAGGGTGCCGCTGTTCGCCATCCGCTTTCATTAATTGCATATGGAGACATACGGCAGGTCAGCATTCGCGAGTAAGTATGGTTTGGAGGCATCAAGTGTCAACTTACTAGATCGCAACAACAGGCAGATCACTTTCGGACACACCACACCGACACCACCACACTCCTATTCGTACATCGCATTCGGACACATGCAAGGCAGCCACCAAGCACTCTTATTCGCAACCGACTTTCGGACACCCGCAGCGACATACCCAGCACTCTTATTCGTATGAGACTTTCGGCGTGATCCGCCACAATGGTGAGATTCTTATTCGCACGAAGCATTCGGACATCTCAGAGCACTGCGACGGGCGCGTAATCGCACTCTGCTTTCGGACATGCTGAGTACGCCACTGCAGGCTTTTATTCGCACTCGACTTTCGGACATACCTGGTGCCTTCTCTGCACGCTCTTATTCGCAGATCGCTTTCGGATGTATGGTGGTGTCGATGGTGGTGCTCTTATTCGCACATCTGCCTGTTGTTGTGGTGGAAAGAAAGAAAGGAGAGCTCACTTCGCTCACGGAGAAATCTTTATAGTGGCGGGACTTTCACGGTTGCTGGGCAACGGGTATCAACGTCACACATCAACAAAAGAAGCACGCAGGAAAGCCTGCCTCAGGACACTTTGAGCAGGAGGCGTTGCCGGTGGAGCTCTCCGTCTCTGCGCCAGTGCCATCAGCCGCCGGATCGCTCACCACGACCCAGAAAACAGAGAGGAAAGTATAGGATGCAGTGCAGCAATGCAGACCTCACAGCTTCGTCTTTTGTCAAGCTCCCGTACGAGCCTCTATTTACCTCTCGAAGGACGAAAGGCGTCGAGAGCTCTGATCTGCATCGTGTTGATTCACTGACCTTTGCCTGATTGGTTGTGAAGCCTCCAGCATTCAGCCGCCTAGGGTAGTGGCCAAGTAGCTGATGGCCTATATCGATGGTCAGCACTGGCGGGCCATCTAGGCCCGCCCACGTAGATACTCGGTAATACTCACCTGTTACTCGTCGGACTCATGCGCAGAAGGATCGAACAGCACGCAACTTGTCGCCGGACGCTTGCACGAACGCTCCCACAGATCCCGGGTCTTCCCTTTCGCCTGCGACAGCTTGCGGACGCAACACCAGCGCCATACTGAGATTCTCCTTTTCGCCGCTCGCTTTCAGATGGTGTCCATTTCGCCAAGTGCTTTCAGCATACTCCTTATTGCCGCCCGCTTTCAGACCGAAGTCCTTTTCGCCAGGCGCTTTCAGAGCATCCCTTTTCGCCACTCGCTTTCAGACGGTATCCTTGTCGCCGAGCGCTTTCAGAGTCTTTCACGGCAACGCCGGGTGCTTCCTGATCGTCTGAAGCAGCTTTCAGAAGATTGGCCAGCGAGAACGCCGCTGATCGCCGCCCGCTTTCATTGCGAGGATGTTGATGTTGGGGAAGGAAAGGGAAAGCGCGGCGAAGAAGGAGAGCCCCGGCGAAACTACGGAGGCTGTTGCCTAGCAACCTTCATTACGACCCTTTCACATCACATATCCCCTTTCAGACCGGTGACTGCCACATGGCCAGCCTTGTCATCATTGAGCCCATCAATCACCTCTTGGCCGTACGTTGCGCCTTCGTCGCCAGCAATCACAGGCTTGCCCCGCTGGGTCTTCCACTCACAGTAGCGAACGGCAAACACCCAACACACCATGCCACACACCTAGGAAGCGAGGGGTAAAAGGGTCAGCAGATGTCTCACAAAGTCTGGAGTGCTTTTAAAGGTCTGAGATGGCCTCCCTGGGGTCTACCTATCAGATACGTACCAGACCTAGACTCGTACGGAACCCTGTGCGGTACTCTGGAGCCGAAGTCACAGGGTAAGCAAACTGCTGTATAATGGTCGTCGTCGCATTGCCGAACGCATTCATAATTGCTAGCGTCATGGCGCGAACCTGCCTGTCTTGTCCGCACAGGATGTTCGCCCAAGCCATATACAGTGGCGAGAGCGGACCATCACAAGCAGCAAAAAGGTAAGCCACGACATGCAAGCCGAGTGGGATCTTCCAGACAACGAGACAGATGGTGCCGAAGATCTGGAGGCTGAGATTGAAGCAAGCGGCAGCAAGGCGACAACCGGTAGCATCGGCGAAGATGTTGACAAGCATTACCATCACGATGTTGAAGCCTATGGTATCGTTAGCCTACTCCGGCGGTATTCAGGGTTCGATGCTGACCATTGATAGCTGTGGGGATGTTGTTTACATCATACAAGGACCAGTCGTGCTGCGTGTCGTCTTTGAGAAACAGCTGGAATACCGTGTTGCCGACCTTGCCGACGGTAGTTTCCCAGAAACACCACAGTATTGTCAGAACGTAGAATTGCCAGGACGCCAGGATCCTGGTGAAGACGTCCCATGAGAAGCCGCCGACAGGCTGTCGGTCTTCTTCGACCAGCCTTTCCATGCATCTCTGGCGCTCTTCTTGCGACAAATAGAAGGCTGTGGTCTTCTCCGGAGTATCTGGGAAAACGACGAGGCCGTAGATGCCGATGACGACTACAATCGGTCAGCTCCGCGCATCTTCAACACGAAGAGTTCCTTACTAGTAATAATGCCATCAATGACGAACGCCCAACGCCACGCCGCCTTACCCTTGTATCCGTTCATTCCCGCCAGCACCGCAGAGAAAATATAGCCACCGAAGGCAGCGCCCACGTACGCGGAGTTGGCAAAGATGGCTGTGCGTTTGCCGAGCTCTGTACGTTTGTACCAAGATCCAAGTACGTACTGGATACCAACAAAAGAGGTACCTTCCAGCAATCCTAAGAAGAAGCGAAGGACGTAGAGTTGCTTAGCGGAGGTCACCTTATAGGTCCCGGTTGTGATGAGGCCCCAGGCGATCTCACAGGAGGGCAAGAGATAGCGTGGCGGTATCCAGGTGATCAGTAAATTGCTGGGTATCCCGCCGAGAATGGAGCCAATGTTGAGCAAGGTGTTTGCGAGATTGAACTCGTTGCCCAGCATGTTGAGGTCCTCTTTCATACCACTGACATATGCATTGCTGAGATTGGCTTCTGCTCGTCTCGTCAATCAAGGTACCCTACAAACACGGAGAGATGAAGTGCAACGCACGGTCGAGCCATTTGGCAAAATAGCCAAGACAGCAGTAGCTCAAGATGAAGAAGTCGATCTTCGTGAGCAGCTTCTTCTCCTGCTTTGAGGTGCCCTGAGGGTACCACCAGAAGAAAGCTGGTCTCTGACTGCCGTAGGACGACTTGAACGCATCTCGCAAGAAGCCCATATTGCCGCGAGCTGCTTGACAGCACTGTACAAGTCAGCAAGGCGCGACTCGACGGCGTCGAGCAGTCCGTCGCAAGGACGCCTCTTGTAGTACCAACTACTGCCGTATCACTTCGGCCAGATCACGGATTGATCTCACTCTTAGCGAGTATGCTGCATGCTCGGCTAATGGACTCCGTGATAAGGTCATGTCCGGACCGTGAGAGCGATAAGCACACCGCTGATAGGGCAACGACTCGTTGCACTGCACTGGACTGCGGAGATCTGCGAATACGTTCTGTGCGTTGACATGGGCAAGGCGATGTTGCAGAAATACGCACTCTGAGCGTGCTATCCAACTATCACTGATTGAGTATGTCGGCGACAGCCACACAGACGGCCCCAAAGACCGATGAAGATGTGCGACGCCACCCAAGATAGTTGCACAGATCGACGCAACGTAGCTGACGGAGGCAGGTGGTCTACTTTCATTCCGGGTCCACGCCAACATACCGGCAAGTGGTGAAGGACGCCGGAACTGGGAAGAGCTTCACCTCCATCCCCGAAGTCGACATATCGAACATCGACTCTCTAACCCCCGAGGCTCGCAAGGCTATTGCTCGTCAGATCCGCGATGCCTGCGTCGATTGTGGTTTCTTCTACATCACCAGCCACGGAGTAACGGAAGCACAGCAAAGCGATATCTTCGATACCATCAAGAAATTCTTCGCTCTTGACCATGGTGCCAAGATGGATGCTCATGCCCACAAGAACGCTGCCATACGAGGATACGAGCCGCCCCTCGAGACACAGCTGGATCCTCGGACTGCAGGAGGTACGGTAAGTGTCCCTCTGATGCGGAACGCTCAGCTGACGACGGAAATGCAGACATAAAGGAAGCATTCACCATGGGTGACTGCGTGATCGAACCCGAACAGCACTTTCGCGGTCGGACTGGCCAAGATCCGCCCGCGCACATCACCAAACCACAAAACATATGGCCATCTTCGGCACCTTGGTTCCGAGAGGGAATGTATCGCTACTACCAAGTCGTATATCCACTCGCGATGAAGCTGGTCCGGATCTTCGCCTTAGCCTTCGGACTCGAGGAGACGGCATTCGATCAAGACTTCTCCTTCCCTATCTGGGGCATGCGAGCTCTGCACTACCCGCCAATGCCCGCAGACGCCGGAGTTCATGCCAACGGTCTCGGTGCTCATGCAGACTTTAGCTGGCTCACGATGGTCTTGCAAGATACCGTTCCAGGCCTCGAAGTCTTGAATCAAGACGGCGAATGGGTTGAAGCGCCTCCCAAGCCAGGCACCTTCGTCTGCAACGTGGGACAGTATCTCGAGCGGCAGACTAATGGGAAGTTTCCGGCGACTGTACATCGTGTACGCAACAAGACTGGCGAGAGACGTTACTCGATTCCATTCTTTCTCAGTCAGAATCCTAAGGCGACCATTGAAGTACTGGATTGCTGTCTCAAGAACGGAGAGGAGAGGCCGCCGCCGACCAACGTTGGAGACCTTTATATTCGAAGAGTATTGCCTGCTCGGAAAAAGCACCCAACAAGTATCAGGTACAAGGACGTTCCCGAGAGCGAATGGCGCTATGACTTCCTGTATGCCAAATGATAGCAAGATAGTGGACTCTACCGCAGTCGTCGTTGGCCGTGACACATCACGTGCTACCATCCGTTCTCGTCATAGCAAGCCTTTGCAGCACATACTGACCAGCTGTGATGGGCGGGTAGCTAGACGGGTTGTCCTCGCTGATGCAGCTCGGCAGGGTCTGCAGTATAGTCAGCATTGTGTCATTATGGACGGCTGACGCTGCAGACTGGGCGTACCTCCACGACTTGATCGTTGTTGATGCCAAAGAAGAGTGGCACGCTGGATCGGTCCTCATTGCCTTTACTCACTACCCGGTGCACGGTGCTCTTGTACAAGCCATTCGTCCACATCATCATCATGTCGCCTATGTTGACAATGAGACCATCCTCTACCACGGGCGCAGTCACCCACTGTCCTGAAGGCGAGAGTATCTCAAGGCCTGGAGTCGAAGAGCACAGTAGGATTGTGAAACACTGATAATCGCTGTGGGCTCCAAGTCCCATGGGTGTAGCCTCTCCCGTGGGATAGTACATCAGCCTTGCGTTTCCGCTCGGATGCGTGATCATAGCGTCGAAGTAATCTTCAGGCAGGTGCAACGATAATGCAAAGAGTCTGCACAGATGCCGTGCAAGGCTTAGAGCCTGGGCATAATATCCTTTGATCCCAGCATGGAAGCCTGGCAGCAGACCCTCGTCGGGCCATTGGTTGACATCTCGGACGCGAGTGCCATCGAGCTGTACATAGCCGGAGTCTCCGCCGTTCGGATCCAGATCGTCCTCGTAGCTCCAATTGTAGGCTTCCTTCGTCTCGACGTCTCCGGCAATCGTGGTGGAGTCTGACGGCTCCCATCCATATCCATACCGAGAGTGTTTTAGGTGGAGACGCTCCTTCTGCTCTCGCGGCGTATCCTTCAACAGACGTTTGGCCTGGAGTAAGATGTCATTGCGAGAGTGTTTGTCGATACCATGCGATGTGATGTAGAAGAAGCCACTTCCGAGACAAGCAGCCCGAATTTCTTCTGCTACTCTTCGACGATCCGTGAGCGACGATCCGAATGTCGAGCCGATGTCTATGACTGGTATGCCGAAGTCTGCTGTCGCATCTGCATCGGAGCCACGCAATCTCACCTCGAGGTACTCTTTTGCTCCTTTGGACGTCTCTGTGGAGTCAGCTGTCTTGACTGCAGTGGTCATAATTGGCAACGACATTCAATAGCAATGACCATTGGCTTAGCACAGTAGGGTAGTAGAGCTTTGGTGACCGAGGCCTCAGCCTTCTCGGCCGAGTGCTGGGTGATATGGCTAAGATAGGCCGACTGTGCATGATATTGGCGGACATCTCCGCTTGTATCTACCTGCATGAGCAAGGCCTAGAAGCACTGCACTGTTTGGAAGTTCGCAAGGCACCGCTAGCATGGTTATGTATTAGACCTCCGCAGTGTACAGATACGATCTACTCAGAAACCCTGCTTCCTCCTCCACTTCTGCTCCCACCCAGGAAAGAACGGCGACTCCTCAAGCGTATGCGGCTCCCAATCCTTCTCCATCAACCCAGTCGCCTTCTGCTCACGCTCATACTCCTCCAGCGCAGGAATAACAACATGTTCAGTGTGCCAGGTATTCTTGTACTCCATTAAGCTCCTTTTACCATCCTTTAGCACCTTCAACAACAGCGTTGGGATATACGGCTCATCCCTAAACTCCGACACTGGCGTGAACAGCGCCTTAAAGTTGAAGATGATGGACCCAGATAACGGCAGTCTCCTTAGCGTCTGCCAGTCAACACGCAGATGACATCTATCAACCGTGTGCGTCGGGTCTTGCGCTTCCCGCAACTTCTCATGCGGATCATTCGGCGGCATGAAAAGCGGCTCGTCGATCTCGAGACCCCAGCTACCGCGCTGAATGGCCTTGTCGGTGGGTTTCTTCGCGAAGTACCTGTCCATTGAGAATTGCATCTTCTCCTTGTAATCCGGGATAGGCTGGTGGATCTCGTGGAGCTTCATACCGATCTTCGATCCAAGGTTCCAGCCTAGACTACTGCAGATGATACCCGCCCGGAAGCTGTAGATGCCTGTCTCGGGGTTCCGGAGCACGATCGCGAAGTCTTCTGGCACGTTGTGCAGCAAGACGTGCAGTGGTTCGGTGGTGCGGAGATTGGTCTGCGTCTTCATGATCTCGTTGTGGAAGATCATCTCCTCTAGGTCCAGCCGGAAGTACTGCGGGTACCTAGCGCACAGGAATTGCAAGCACATCTCCATGAGTTCTTTGGTGGCGATCTCAGAGCCCGGCAACGCTTGTAGCATCATTGGGCCGTACTTCTCGAAAAGCCCTTCGCGCTGCTTGATACGCTCGGCGTATGTATGCTCGAGCTCGAGCCACCAGTCCGTCTCCAGCTTGGTCAGGGCTGTGCGAGGTCAGTCTCAGTGCACCCAGTGATTGCATCCTATCACTCACACATAGTTTGATGGTATGCCCATCTAATTGGCCTGTACGGTCGCGCAATCGCTTTCGCAATATCGAACTCCTTATACGGACTTGGCAACGGCACGCCACTAAGCGTAGCATAGTCCGGAAAGTCACCCAGCCGCTTGATCTCCGATACCGTAAAGCCCGTAGCTGTCACTTGGTCCGCAAGCTCCTCCGTGTCCGTAACACTGGTGTCCGGACACCGCTTGCTGTAGTCCGCCTCCTTCCCTCCCAGCTCCTTTGCAGACTTGCCAGGCCCTTTCAGCGCATCTGGTGCCAGCTCGGCCAGGGTATGCCGTCGACTTGGTGGGAACACCTCGCCATACTCGGGGTAGGAAGGCTTCTCGTTCGGAGGCAGATCTTGCTTCTCTGGTGAAAGGGACCGTGGTGGTGTAAGCGATGATGCGGTCGCCCTACTCTGCCGCCAGCCTAGGCGCTCGAGCACTATATCGCGCTGCTTCCTGTTGAACGCGAGGACGGTTGCTGAGATCACGGAGAAGGCCAGGCCTAGCGCGATGTATACGATGTTCAGCATTCTGCTGAGCTCTGTCGCTCAGGTAAAGGGAAGTAGGTGTATGATGAGGCTTGTATGGAGAGTGTCTGCAGCGAACGAATAGCGACATAGAAAAGGAGAGCGCATGTAGTATAGGGAATGGTCAAGCTAGTAAGCTGCAATATGAGTGCTCGTCTGGACAATCCTACCTTCTTCGGGGCTACGGTCGTGTGGCGCAATCGCGCAACTCGACGAACTGCATCACTGTCATCTCGGCCAATGAGTGTATGGAAGCCGTCTTATCAGCAGAGAGGAGTCGCAAAGGAAGCTCCAAGGAGCTGTGGTAGCAAGTACCTCGAAACGCTCGTGGAAGCTTTACCCGAAGAGGGCTGTGTTTCCTGCTTTCTGCCTTAGGCATCAACACTGTTTCGCTGTATGCAATTAGCCTGGCGATCTACTGCCCTATATCTTCATGGCGCCGTTGGCGTAGTTTGCTTCGTGGTAGCCTGGCGCCGGTGTACCATCTCAGCCCTCCATCTCTTCATCTCCATCCTCATCATCCTCATCGCTGACCGCAGGCAACCCAACCCTCTCCCGATACCGATGCACCACACTCCTATTCTCAAAACTATCAATAGGCTCCCAAGTAGCCGTCCCGTAACCCTTCCACTTGACTTTGTACAGCATCACCGGATCCTTCCCGTAGTCAGGGCCATGAGTACGAGGGTCAGACATATGATGGCCTTGTATGGCTTCGACCTCGTAGCTACCTTCTTCTTCTTCTTCTTCTTCTTCGTCTTCATCCGTGTCTTCGGCAACGACTGGCGGGCCTGACTTCACCGGTTTTATTGATGACTCGGCTTTGACACGAGGCATATGCTTAGCCAAGGGGTCACTTGAAGCCGTGGCCGTGGCTGCGACTTTGCTACGACCCTGCGCATCCGATCGTACGCCTCTTGCTTGCGCCAATGCCTTATCCAGTGGATCGCTTGACGTAGCCGGCGCTACATCAACGCGCTTACCCGCCGTCTGCTCCCTCTGGACATTAGGCCTACCCGCTCCAACACGCCGCTGATACTCCTCCACAACGCTCCGATCTGGGAAACTCTCAACGGGCTCCCATGTTGGCTCATCGAAACCTTCCCATTTGACTTGATACAGCATTACCGCTTTCTTACCCAACTCCTTCGCATGCGTCCTAGGATCAGACATGTGATGGGCTAGTACGGCTTCGATGACCCATTCGCCTTCTTCGAGGTCGTCATCGCTGTCATCGCCATCAATAACGCCCTGGTCGGCCGTCATGTCAGCTGGCTGTAGGATAGACATCATGCTATTGGGAGGATTGTTCGGCTGCCGTGACGTCTCTGGCGGAGCGGAATCCGAAGCCGTAGAGTCAAACTTCGGCTGCATGCTCAATTGACCTCTGCTCGCGGTGGTCTGCGATTTTGGTGTCGCCTGGGGCTGTGATAGCAGAGTTGCATTTTGAAGCTCATCTTCGGACGTCTCCTCCTCGCTTGAGCTTTCCTGCGTAGAACGCGGCAGTACCACTTGTGCTGATCCAGACCTTGAGGTAGAAGACTGGCTGTCGAGTTTCACCCGCTTAGCCTGATGCTCTTGAGAGATACTAAGACGCTTTAGAGCGGGCGACATATCGCCACCACCAACTGCACGCCTGGCGGCGGTGTCTTGCCGCTCTTCTGGCGCATTTGGGTCGTAGCGCCACCCATAAGGCATAAGCTCTCCGGTCCGCGGATGCCTCTTACGTCTCCGCCGCTTCTTCTTCTCGCCAATAGCCGACTTCACCCGCGGAGCAGCTTCTGGCTCTGGCTTTGGCTCTGGCTCTAGAGGCTTGAGAGGCATGAGCTCACCAGTGTTAGGGTCTCGTCTCCGTCGTCTCCTCTTAGTAACATCAACAAAGTTTGCAGTGTGGTGCTGCTGCGTGTTAGTAGCCGGGCCGTCGTCTTCCGAGGACTCCAGCACTTCCTCTCCACCCTCATCTTCATCGCTCAGAGGCAGTAGCTCGCCTGTGCGGGGGTCCCGCTTCCTCCTCCGTCTCTCCTTGAACTTCTTATACAACTTCTTGTAACTCGGCCGTGCTCTCCCATGCTTCCCGATCGCAACCTCAGCAGCTTCGGCGCTGTCGGTAGAACCTCGTTCCTCAAGAACCGCCACCCTTCTCGACCGCGCTTTCTCTTTCCTCCGCTCCGCCCTCTCAACCTCCCTACGCTCCTCCTCCAACACCGTAATTCGTAGAAGCTCAGCTTCCTGCTCGAATTGCTGATTCTCATACTCCTCCAGATGCTGAGCCGAGACATAATCCAAAACTTCATGGATGCCGACATTGTTAATCTCGACGTCGCCGATTTTAAGCTCGTAGAATGCTCCATTGACGTCGAGGACCCGGCCAACGATACGCGCATTGGCTAGTGAGTCCTCAGACGGCTTGACTGCGAGTGGCGCATCGCTGTATGTCCGTGGTTTGTACAGAGACCTTACTGGTTGTTTGCCACGATCCTCGGGTTCACTGTCACTCGAGGAGGAAGAGGTACCGTAGACTGGGATCTCTACTGCTGCTAGGGTCGGCATCTTGGCGCCGGAGGTTGAAGATCACTTTGACGGATATGCTCCTTGGCTAGTAGGTCGTTTCGCTTGGGCGCAAGGTAGACGCGATTCTCAAGGACACGTAGAAGCAGCCGCCTGGCTTCACCCCGTATGGCCAGGTCTCAAGTCGCGCCTTGTACATTTGTAGCACCGAAGTGCGCGCGTTTGCCTGCCGTTTGGCTCTCCGTTGGGTTCGGACGGCCTGCACGTCTCCTTTTCGCTTCTCCGAGGCCGAGCTGTCACATGAAAGTGAAGGACCGCTTGCTGTCCTCCTCGGCTTTGACCGGCACCCTTGCGTGCCTGCAATATACGAAGCAGTCGTCGCTGCTCTGTATGCCGGTGTCTTCTCGGTGTAAGGATTGCCACGTCAAAGTACGCGCTTCCAAAGTCCTTCCACGCTCGTTCCACGAACCAACGGGATTTCAGGTACCCGTCACGGGCGACGGGCCGATGCTCGGAAGAGCGGGAGAGCAAGGAGGCGCCTGCGACCCTGAAAGCGCAATGATGTTATTCGCCATTCCCTTTCGGCGTGCATTCGTGGCATCCACTCGCTGTCTGCCAACGCTCCTGCATTCTTCGCCGCCCTTTCACCTTGGGCAGCAACGACAGCCCCCTTCAGTTGCATGTCCTCAAGATGGAGTCACTACAGTACGAACAGAGAGTTTCACCACCAGCGCCAGCTCGAGCAAAGAGTCCACCGCTCGCCTTCGAGCCGACATCTAACGATTCACTTGCTCCTCTGATCTCTCCATCCCGCGTACGATCACCATCGCCATCACGGTCACCACGGTCTATAATGGGTCTCACAAGTCCGCAAGCACCGGAGAGCGAGTTGGACTTGCAAGTGATTGTGGATCAGCAAACCAATGCCATACAATTGCTTCACGATGCTTTTGCAGCAGAGAGGCAGGTATGGAGTTTGGAGAAGGAGAGGCTGTATCAGCGCATCACTTCGTTGGAGCAGTTGTTGAAGACGCGGGATCACTACAGGTGAGCGGAGCCACGACCGAAGCCATTGACTGCATACTGACACATATACATATATATATAGCCCGGCAAAGTCACCGATTATGTCGCCTACCAACGGCGGCAGCAACGGCAGTAGTCTCACATCGCCGCAATCGAGAGCCATGAGCAACGCACAGCGCTTGCCCATGATAGCCGAAGACGAGAACCTCTCCCCTCTGTCGAACCGCCGGGAGAGTGCACCACGATCCATCGAGATCCCCGGCAGACCTCCCATCCCCAACATCCTGAACGAAAGAGCAAGCAGATCGTCCAGGGGAAGCGGAGTAGGACTGTCCTTTGACGGAGAGATCAGGATAGACGAGATCCCAGTCTCGCCGCCTTCAACCGCAAAGCCAATGTCGCCAGTCCCATCAAGCTACCGCACACACGCCGGACATACGCCATTGAAGGCACCAAGGCCACCGACACCACCATTCCAGAACTTCACAATGGACGGCATCGAGGATACGCCCACGAAGAACAACACGCACATCAACGCCTTCCTAACGCGGAGCAACGACGAAGACGAAGAGAAAGAGCTCAAAGGCCCCCTAAATATGCCCGAACTACCCAATAAGCCCGACGACACGAACTTCACAATCGAAGCTTTATCGAAGAGGTTGGAGCAAGTCTCCCGTAGTCCGGAGGACGCGCGACCAGCTATTTTTGCTCAGCCGAGTCCTGGTATGATCTCGCCGGCTGAGCTTACAGATGAAGCGCTGCAGAAAGAGGTGCGGTCGGCATCGGAAGTGCTATCGCCGAAAGAGCAGCCTACCGAAGTCAATGGCATCAAGTTGAAGAAGAAGGCTAGTACCAACTTCGGCGCGCCTTTTGGGAGTTTGGGAGGGTTTGGGGGGAGGAAGTTGTCTTAGAGGGGCATGAAGTTGCATTGGGAAGGCGTCTCTGGGTGAGAAAAGTATCTGCATCGAGAGGGAAGCGTGATATTTGCGATAAAAGGGAGCATAACAGGCGCATGGTAAACTGGTGGGGCCGGTGGGCAGGACCAGTGGAGCGCCCGCAGAAGATACCCCCTGATATGGCTGTGAGAGCCGGAATGAGTTATACTTACCTGATAGATTTGATGGAACAGACATCGCAACTTTTATAACGACCACTTCCGATACTGTCATTCAGTCTACAGAGCATGCTGCGTAGCGCGATGGTCCTCCGAGGTGAAGGCTTGATAACAGCTCCGGTCTATCTGTGCTGCAGACACGAAGCCTACTACTCACAAATGACAGGTATCATCAGTGGTATCAGAGCCTTTGGAGCCAGTCCAGTTCACTGACACCACTGCACAACCACCGCAGTCTCCCTCCCGCCAAGGTAGGGAGCGACATGTGAAGTGGAGAGGGCTGCCAAGGAATGCTTTGGCTGCACAAGTCTCAAGCTTGACTCATCCCTTGCTTCGACCTCAATCAACCTCCCACACCTCCACATTCTTGTCATGCAATCACTATATGCAGCCACTATAGACTGACAGTGCTTGCATGCCGCGACGCGCCAAGATGGTGCTCCCTTGACTGCCCAACAAAGGTAAACAGACTAGCTCGCAGCACAAAAGCGTTCCCTTGCCCGCCACCTCGCCTGGTCCCACTAGCTGTCAATGCGGGTGTGGCCGATGAGCGCAGGCACTGTGCGATACGGGAGGTGTGACGATCTGGATTGAGCACTTGCTGCAAGGCACAGATGTCTTGCAGTGATGGCTGTCGACTTCGTCGCTTGACTGGATGGTTTAGGCAAGAGGCCTGGTGGTCAGGCGGAGGGCGGTCCTTGTGCAGCTTTGAGATAAGTACATCTGCTCTGCTCCTCCGTTCAATCTCTTCTGTGTCATCTTGCAGATCAGCTTGCCTTGCTACAGTCGCTCTTTCAACAGTCATTCGTTCCCAGCTCCAATACCCAATCAGCAAGAGAGGTATCTACACTCACTACACACACCCCAACAAGCAAGCAAACAATCGAAATAGTACCAGCAACGATGCGTTTCTCAATCACCGCCCTCCTCCTGGCGGCAACTACTACTTTCGTCATCGCCACACCAATCCCCTCAGACTTCAACGACATCGAGCGCAGATGGTCAGAAGGGCAGTCAGAGGTATGTCCGCTAGCCAACGTGCCTGGCTGCTATGTCCTCGCTTGGGTGCAGGACATAGTCACGAGGGTATGCCGTCCCTGTGCGGCTCATCCCACTCTCCCACCTTCCTACTAACTGTAAACCCAGGTCCAAATCCACGCCGCACACTCCATCCGAGAAGCCACGCCCGCATGGCCTGTTGTCCGAGCCGCAGAAGTAGAGGCTTTCGACACTACCACTGATGAGAAGTCGATGGAGAGGAGTGGGAGGAGGATGAGGAGTCAGAAACGGGGGAGTGCGACGACGAAGCAGAAGTTGAAGGAGTTTGTCAATGGTTTCTTGCGCAGTCATGGGGAGAGCAATTTGATTGGCCGCGAGACGACGAGCGAGGTGGAGGAGGCGCCGGTGTTGAGGCCGAGGAGGGGGATGAAGTATCGCTTCACTGCATGAATCTTGAGTTGTTCGCCGGTCATATCGGGTTTCAGAGTCCAGCGTCAAGGAGTACTCGGGGTCATACTAGCATGGGAGCAGCACAAGGGTCGATTCGACTACCGACGAAGACTGCTGAGTCAATGATGATCGACGAAGCCATGGGTAATTGGTCTCTGGGGGCACGACAGCAAGTAGCAAGGCGCAAGTGGCGTTTGAGTTGCCTCTTTGATAGATAGAGTATCCCATCCTGTACGCCAGACGTGCGTACCTAACGATCCGCTCGTTACCACTCCACGACCACATCCAGCCCGCAGTTACACCCAGCCTCGAGGTCTCGAGAAAGTTGCCCCATGCCGTGCTTCCTGGTGTTCCACCCTCGAACTTTCAGCGAAACGGAAGGACAAAGGTAGGTAACTCGCCACCCGCGCACTTGTTCCCACACCTCTCCTGAATCGTCCTCGCCTCAGCCTCGTGCTCGTCCTTCTTCCTCTGAAGCTCATCCTTGTACTGCTGGATCTCTCGAAGTCTCTCCGCACCATCCTCCTCCACCTCACGCATGATCTTCTTCGCAGCAACGATGACCCGGGACTTCTCGTCCTCTACGGCTTTGGTGACGGTGCTCGTGTAAGCGGCGAGTAGTGTATCGGCCCCCGCCATCTTCTTCGGGTCTCTGCTCTGGATCAGGGTCTCGACTGGTTACACATTAGCATCTTGGCGAAGACACCGGGACCTCTCGTTAGGGTTTCGTCATACTGCCGTCAAGGTCCTTTCTGGTGTTCAGCTGCTCAAGCTTGCACTCGGTCTTGATGGTGGATAGACGGTTCGCCATCTCTGGTGTTGTTTGATGATGACGAGCAGTAGTGGGCGACGACCGGCGTTGATTGAGTCTGGCTACAAGTGGGGAGGTAGACTTATATGTAGCCTTGGACTAACATCCACTTCGATGAACGTGACGTCCGAGCTGCCTTGTGCAGCAACACTAGTGCCTGATCTGGTCTGGTACTCGCATCATCGTTCGCACGCCACGCATTCACATCCTCGCCTCGTGTCTCGAACAGGAGAGTCTGCGATGGCAAGTTGCAGCAGAGTGGCGAGTAGAAACGTCTTGAAGTCTCTACTTAGAAAGTATAGTATCAACCAAAATGCGAGGCAGCATGCGTGTTTCCACATGTTGGGTGCCTGACACCATGTTCAGCGCTTGAGCAGCCCAGCTGCTTTAATCGTGGTCAGATCCCATCTCACCCATCTCAATGCCATCCTCTACACGGTCGTCCGTAGCAGTGTTGGGGTCGTGGCCTGGCCTTCAGTGTCCGGATCGTCAGGGCCAAAGCCATCGAAGTCCGTCGCGAGGTCATAGTCGAACTCTCCATCGACTATATTGTCCCCGGTGTGCGGTCGCGGCGTACCGGAGTCGAATGTCATCTACTCGTTCTGCAACGGCACGATGAGTATGATCCTGTTCGTCTGACACATGCCAGCTATGATCTCAAAGAGTGACTGTGAGGTCGAGGCCCGTACTGTCAACATGGAAGGGTCGTAGTGAAGGTTGCCAGCATCTCTCGAACACCGAAGCGTCTTCGTGCTACTGTGACGTCTACTCAGCACTGATATGTTACTTCTTCCCGCGACGTTTCGAGGGTACTCGTTGCTCCTTATCCTGAAGTCGGAGTTTTCGTTCGCCCTCCCATCGAAAGAAGAACTCAGATGCATCCAGGCCAACGTAATCATTTGATACCCGGCACTGCCGAATTTCATCGAAAGGCTCCAGGTGCGGATCCCTAGTATCGCCGTATTCGAGGTACACCCTGGTCTCCTCTGGCAGCGAGAGGGCCCGCTGCATCGATCTTAGCACTGTTCGGCACTCTTCCTGGTCGACCGGATCGGCTAAAGACGCTTCTTCGGGTGCGGAATCGTTTCGATGATGCTGCGAAAGGCTTACAAGTGAGTGCGCGCCGAAAAGGTTATTGCCGATCAAGAAGCCGCGGCGTTTTGGTGTGCCAAAGCCAGGCAAATGCATACAGCGAACCCGCATTCTGCCCACTACTACAGATTCTCCATCCGCCGGGACTTCGCGCAGCTTGGTCTCGAAGGGACTGTGGGCGCCGTATTTCCTTTTCCACATCTGCTCCATCGCCGAGACCGTGCCGTCGCTGAATACTTGTGGTGGCCAGCCTTGCGACTGGGAGAATTGCATTCTCAAGTACCACGTGGCAGACTGTGGAAGACTTGCAGAAGATTGCGTCTCGAGGATATAGTCCACGAGATACTCTTGCTTCTTGACCAAGGTGACGATAGCATCGGCGGCTGCAGTGGAGATAGTGGCGCTGTTGGTGCACCGATCGCGGACGGCATTGATGACTACGCAGCGATTCGTAGATGGGTCTGCGACAACATGCTGCCATGTATGTGTCGAGGGCACGAAGACGTTGTGCACAATGGGCGGTTTGTTCGGTCCGTTCGTCAGGAAGAACGAAGTTCGTGCGGGCTCCATGGTCGGCAGAAGGCGATTGGGCTATGCCAGAAGGTCTGTAATGTCAAAGTCGTCCTTTTGAGCGCAGAAGATGAGTTTCGGGATCCCGAATCATGGCGAGAACAGGTCTTGGGTGAGTGAAGATGGAAAGTATTTCATGGAACGTCCCTGTGCCGCATTCGTCGTCGCCGATGTGATCGGCGACCATGCTGATCACCGCTATAAGCTCCCGAGTAGCCCTTCCTTAACCGGGATACCATTGCGCTCCCCAAATCTTGCCGTTCGAGTCCCGAGGGCTGTTGACAGAAGACGTTGCCGTTTCATCTCCATGATTGCAAGTCGTTGTTGACCTGCTGAAGGCCTATACAGCGGCACGATCGTCGCCAACTTAATTGGAAAAACAATCTCTTGAGGCTTGGTAACATTGACCATTGCCATCTCCTTTAAACTTCGGCGGCACGTCCAACTGCTGTTGTATCGTCCTCTAGACGGTTACGGGAATCCAGTTGGTCAGACAGCATGCACCCACCTCTAAAGATCTCCAAAGGGAGAGAGAGTCATCTGTCTGTTGCGACGCTCTCTCGTAGACTCGCAAACGCCTTTTGTGTCCAGGATGGTGAGCGGCAACGACGGTTCCAGGTTGTCACCGACCCTCGTCTCCTCGGCCTTTTTCCATACTTTCAAATGGACGTAGCGTATCGGGAACAATGGCGTTTCAGTATCGAATGTCAGGTATCGTGCTCGTCGCATCGGCTGTCCGGACGAGGCACCTCGTGCTTTGAACGTCCGAGACAACTCGGTGAGCTTGCCGCCTGTTATGTAAGGTACTCTTGAATGGCTATGTCGTGGATGTCGTCTGTTTCGAGAGGTTCGAGAGGTTACTTCCAGGTTTAGTTGGAGCCGGACGGGAGCTCTTGAGAGATTTGCCGGCTGCACCCGATATCATCACTCTCATCTAATTAGCCGGATACGGATGTTTAGAGGTATACCAGCGATAACTCGCCTGGCCGCAAAAACCCAGAGCCTCAGAAGCCAATCCTGCTGTTCCATCTGGCTCCGTCTCCCATAACTCATCCTCGACACACAACCGTCTGCGCACATCTCGTTCCATGGCACTTGCAAGCAGCAACTCTTCGCCTGGTCAACGGCACAACAACGAACGACCATCAGCTCTCGCATGTACTGAGTGCAGGAAAAAGCATCTGAAATGCAACGCGACATCGCCGCCTTGCTCGCGCCAAACATGGACTCTCGTACAAATACACACCGTCGCGACGAGGCTACCGGGCCAGCACAGCCAGACTCAGCAGTGCCACCCCGAGCATCACTGCAAATCAACTACCTGAATCGTTCGCGCAGCCGGAAGAGCAGTCTACGTTAGCTAGATCACCGCTTACACCGTCGTCTGCACCACGAGGGTCAAATGCGGTGGACGATTTGACGAACATTCATCCGAACCCGACGCAAGCCATTGTATCAAGCCTGCAGCCAGGCACAGGTTCCGGTCGTCCACCAGCTCAAACGCTCACGAGTCACGATGAAGAGCACCTGACAAACATGTACTACTTCCATTTTCACCCCAGTCACCCCTTGCTGCTTCCTCGTAGCTGCTTCGGCGCCCATCCATATCCAGCCTGTCTAAGGCTCGTGGTCCAGCTTATTGGTAGCCAGTACACTTCGGCATTCTCGGCTGACTCCTTGCGAGCGGCGACGGACTCATCCCTGTGCATGATACCGGAGCGCTCAGCGCATGCAGTCCAAGCCCTGCTACTGTATGCCATATGCCTCCACGCGGGAGCTGAACGAGCGAAAGCTGCTTGCATCCTAGCCAAAGCTGTGGACTTGGCAATCGAGCTCGGCCTGAACAAGATCGATTACGCCTCGACACATGGCATGCAGGATGCGTTAATTGAAGAAAGCCTTCGTAGAACGTGGTGGGAGCTGTTTCTGGTCGACGGGTACTTCGCGGCTCTGCACCGACAGGCTACGTTCAGATGCAATGCAGTCGAGCTGACTGCGGAGTTACCATGCGAAGAGAGCGCGTATCGTGTGGGAATGACGGGTAAGTATGAGGAAGAAGTCGTAACCCTCAGGTCCATGCCAATAGGTGTACAGTGAGTGTCCATTCTTCGACCCTTTAGGCGCTTTTATCGCTCTCTCCCATAAGAAGGTGCCTTAGACGTAGCCGGAGGGGCATACGGCTGCGAAATTCTACAAATCGATGGGGAGAATCCAGCGCCCGACATCCACCCTACGCTTGATTGACTTTGACGTGTTCGTCCTAATGATTTTGCAGCATCGACAGGCCGAAAAGCTGGACATGTTCGACATGAGATTCTTCGCGGAAATCGAGCATCCATTCGCCTCTGCTTGCTACCGCATGGAAGCCATCCGTATCATGGGTCGGGTCCTCGCGGTCTCGAACGGGGACAGGCAGGGCCCGGATGGTATTCAGGCAGTGGACAATGCTATCGCCGCCTGGAAGCTCCATCTACCTTTGGCCAAAGCAGGAATTATCGACCGTTTCGGCGACGTGGACCTCATGATGTTACAAGCCCACGCATTCATCTACACTGCGAGCATCATTCTGCATTTCCCGAGAAGTGAACTTCCACTGACACTATCGGCTGCTGCCGAAATCGCCTGCGCAGGGCGAATGACCCAGGCTTCACCCACGTCAGCCCAGCACGCTACGAAAGCAATCACAGCTTCGAAAGAGCTGTCGGACCTCGCCGGCCTACCTGTGTTCAAGCACTCGCCGCTCTTCATATGCAGCCTTGTCTTCGGGTGTATTGCGCAGCTCTCCGCCTGCTCCGCGCACGCAGAGAACTGCATCATGCAGCACCGCGACCGTGTCGCTCTAATGACAGGCGTGCTGAAATGCATGGGCCGCCATTGGACGACTGCACTCGATGTTGTGCGACATCTTAACAGGATCGCGAATGGCATATTTAGGCCTCTCCAAGATCCCAAATCGTTGTCAAACCCGCCTCCCAACGAGAGCGATTTCGACATGGATGCGATTTTCGACAGTAACATGTCTTGGTTCGATCTGTTTCCAGCAGGAGACATGACATCGCAAGGGCACGAGGCTTGGTGATATGGCCTTCTCCCCCACCTGATACTGAAATGGAGCTCTTGTATTGGTCTCTAGGTGCCTTGCGGCCACGGGAAGTTTTCGAGATGTCCACACGTATGCCAACAAGTTCTCCCTAGTTCACTACGCTTACATACGTTCCCGGCAAATAGCGCCGTGCCCATCAAGGCCCCAACAGACGTGCCGACTCGACCAGCAGCCGGCCCAGCAGCCGGCACGCAGTCCTGCACCTTCCATACCGCATTCAGTGCTTTCATTTCTGCCACCAACTGTTTGCATCTGACAGCATGTTAGCGAGTGTGTCATGTAAAGCATGGGTTATCCTTACTGGGATGGATATCATGAGGCTGTAGGGCTTTCCGGGCCTCCGCTTTCTGACCATGGTGGACGCCGTGCGTGGCATTGCGTTTGGCCATCGCCTCGTCGAGATTGATCTGATCGTCACTGATTGCCGAGCCCATCAGGACAGGATGGCCCAACGGGAACTGGTGACCGGCATCGACCTGCCAGAAGTGCCACGTCTTTCCATAGAGGTGAATGATCTCTTGCATAGCCTGGAGCTCGGCTGCCTCCCACTCCTCATCGGTCTTGTCGGCAGGCTTCGGGAGGATGAGCATTCCGGACTTCACCTCGTATTCATGCGAGTGCCACAGCTTCTGCTCTTCTGGGTCAAAAGAATCATAGACGTCCTTCGGAACCATGTATTCGACACCGATGAGCTTCGCATTCTGCTCATGGGAGTCGTAGATCAGGCATTGACGGAGGTCTTCGACGGGCCAACGAGTCAGCAAGCATTTTTCTGGATCGTATACGCCGAGACTATGCAGAGGCAACCGAGTGAGGACAACATACCTTTGCGAACATGTGCGCAGTAGTGCGTTGCCTCAACGTAGCGTGTGGTGCCTCGCCTCGCTTCATCGGCATAGATGTGCACCGCCGTGAGGAACTCGTGGATGCTTCGGAACGGTTTGTAGTCCTGCTAGCATGATTAGCGGGCGATGGTGTCGCTCCGGTTGCTTGAATGATACTGACTGGGTTCGTCATGTTGCATGATGTTGGCTTTGCACTATAAAACTGATATGATTTAACAAGGTGTGTAGTCGAGGGTTGAGTATTGCAGGTCTATGCCGCTGCATGGGAACTGGCATTTTGTATCAGATTGTTCGTGTGGCGACAATGTGTTGATCGCCGACCTCAGCATGATCATGTGTAACCTACAACGTACTTACATGTTACCTTGCCATCTCTGCAAGGCTGAGGGCATCATTCATGCGAGGATTGGTGACAATACAGCTTGCCGCCTTCTCTTCTATCCCAAACGACACTGGAGCTCATGTAATGGCCCTCAGGCATCTGAAATCCCTATAAAAGTCGGAACAAATCTTCAGAAATCTTAGCGAGCTCTCTGAATACTCTTGCGATTACCAAGCAACCGTAAAGGTCCCTCGGAGGTCGATTGCTGTTGCGATTGTTGGAGCGCATCGTCCATTGTCACCAAGCCCAGATGTGGTCCCCGAAGAGTTCGGCGACCACTTCTCACCTCGGCGACCAGGGCAGCCATGCCAGCCTGCAAGTGCCCGCATCCGGGCTCCGGGAACGCACCTGCCACCTCCACTGGTTCTTCGTATCCGGAGTACATGCATCTTTGACGATCCCTCGAACCTCGACTCTCATCAAAGCACCCCTACACCAGCACACTCCAACCAGAACTTACAACCGACTATGTGCAAAAAAGCGACCTGTGGCACATGCCGTAAGTCCATCCTACTCCACCCAACACAGCAAACATCGCACAACTCTCCACTGACACTCATCCTGAACAGAGAAAGCCACATGGTGGGGCTGCGGTCAACATGTACGTCTCATCTTTCCGAGCAGAATAACGGCCCTGCCTGAGCACATGCGCTGACCCTCGCAGGTACCAACAGTAATGAACCCAATCGCCGAGAACGAGCGCTGCACTTGCGAGCCCAAGGTCGACAAAGAAGGCACCAAATATCCACCTATGGGTCCGAAACCTGAGTGAGTGAGTTCTACGTGGACGGTGAGTCCCGGAAGTCTTGCTTTGCTTCTTGTTGGGAGGCAAGCCGAAAGCTAGGTCTCACGATGCCAACGAAGTCTGTTGATAGCTCGGCTTGTACATTACAGTGACCCCAAAATCAAATCAAGGGAGCAGGATGGGAATAGCAAACAAACGCGTCTTTTGCTCAGATATCTACTTGATACAAAAACACCCAGCAAGCAGCAAAATGCAAACGCAAAGCGCGTACCCATTCCCTTACCCAGACTTTCTCTCAGTCAGTTGACAGTTCCCATGGTATCTCGTACAAGTAAGAAACCCAAATCAAAACACATGTGATCCAAACGCCCGCCCTCAAGGCCGCAGAAGCTTGTGTCTAACCAAAATCTCCCCACCAATGAACGAGAACCAATGTGCGCTCGAATGAAGATCTTCTCACAAAATCTCATCCTCATCCTCCCCCCTAACCCTCAAACCCCCCTCCACCTCTATCCCCTCCTGCACCCAAGGCATCTGCTCAACATCCTTCAATAACTTCCTCCCCATCCTAACTTTCTTCAACAACCCCTCCACAACCTCCTTTGCCCCCTCAAAACCCTGCGCCCTCGCAGAATCCCATTCTCCATCTTCGTCGCCGAAGCGACACCATATCCAATCACAGCGCGCTATGCGGTGGGTGTTGCGGCTGCGCTCGGGCTTCCCTGGTGGAGCATCAAAGGGTAAACGACCTTCCATGAGGGCGTAGAGGAGAACCCCAAGGGCCCAAGCGTCGGTGAGACGGCCATCGTAGGGTTGGCCGAGGAGGATTTCTGGGGCGGCGTAGTCCTCGGAGCCGCAGCGAGTGGCTAGGAGAGGTGATTCGGGGGGTTGAGGGATCCTTCGCGAAAGGCCGAGGTCGGTCAGTGTTATAAGGGGTGTAGAGTGCTTCCTCGGGTCGTCCTTCATCTCCCTCAACGCTTCTGTAGGCAAGTTGACGAGGACGTTTTCGAGCTTGATATCGCGGTGTACTATCCAATGGGTGTGGAGGTAGCGGACGGCGGAGACGAGCTCGGCGAACATCCTTTGCACCATGCTTGGTGAGAGGACATCTCGTTTCTGGCTTGCTAGCTCGAAGAGATCGCCGCCGGGACAGTACGTCAGGACCAGAAGCGCCCGGCTGGGAGTATACTCGCAGGCTTTCAAGTGGATGAGCGAAGGGTGTGAGACGGATTTCAGCATCTCCACCTCTCGCTTCAGACTCGTCTCAATGCGCTCCTCGTCT
The DNA here is from genome assembly GCA_022814695.1 of Neocatenulostroma microsporum. Classification (NCBI taxonomy): domain Eukaryota; kingdom Fungi; phylum Ascomycota; class Dothideomycetes; order Mycosphaerellales; family Teratosphaeriaceae; genus Neocatenulostroma; species Neocatenulostroma microsporum. The sequence goes on from JAKLLW010000035.1 coordinate 59,404, forward strand.
GCGCCGCCTGCGGGTCCGTGTTCGACTACTTTCACAGCGACCAATTTGTGCGGATCCAGCATGGGTTCTATCTCGGGTGTAGGATGGGCTGTTATGCGTTCGCGAGTGGCGAGCATTACTTTGCTGAAAGTACCTTGACCGAGTTGCCGCAATTGCCTGAATTTCCTCCGCTTGTTGTGAATACCGCAATGTATCTCCAGATAATCCGATGGCGTGCCGTCTTCCAAGCACGGTGGCTCTTCATCCGCTTCATCGCTCTCGACTACGCTGCTTGTACTCGCCGGTGGGGTGGGAAGGGCATGCGGCCCGTCGGCTCCGAATGTGGATGTCGACGTGGAAGCGGAGGCAGGGTCTTTTATGAGACCTCTTTGTGCGGCGAGGAAGGCTTCCCTTTGCATGGTGTATTCCGCTGCTTCCATGCTTGCGGCGTCTCCCGGGCCGAAAGTAACGTGCCGGTGTCGGGTATTGGTAAGGGCTTCGGGGACGAAGTCGGAGATACTTCTATTCCTCCCATGACCCTTGCTTGCAGCGCTTGCCTGGGCGTTCTCGTGGGCGGCTGTGGCATTGGCCATTGCGGCTTCGTGGACCAGACTGCCGTAGCCTTTCCTCCTCCTAGGTGGTGAGGCAGGCGAGGCAGGCAAGCTGGAAGGACGGTTTGTGGGTGTTGTGTCTTCGGCTAGGGAGCTTTGGCGGGAGCGAATTGGTGTGGCTGGGCGGCCTCGTAGCCATGGTGTAGGCATGTCGCCGCCCACGAGCGGAGAAGGGAGAGGTGTGAGGTCGGACATTGCCGCTAGGTAGGGTGATGGGAGGGTGCTGCCTGGGGACATGGACGAAGTCATGCTAGAAGTCGAGAGAGTAGTACGTAGACTGGAACCAATTCCAGGGATCTGCACAGGTGAGGTCAAGCTCTGGTGGAGTGCTGCCTCAGTCTGTACTGGAGTCTCGTATATGGTTGGTGTCTCCCGCATCCTCGCGAGTCCCACAGCCGTAGGACTGGTTACGTTGGTCATCAAGTGTAGTCCAGCCTGGCCAGGCGATACGTGCTTGCTCTCTCTATGCGGAAGCGGAGGGTTCGCAGGTGCTATCGCAGTATTGGTCGTAGGCAATATATCGTGACTGCTCGCCGCAGCGTTATTCTGCCCGAACGCCTGCTGGTTCCTCAATGCCGACACACTTCGCTGCTCTTCTGAGATTCCACCAAGAGTCTCTTGCTGACCACTCGCTCTGGTATCTTTGCTATCCTGCCGTTCAGGAACCAATCCCGTTGACCCCTCACCACCGTTCCCAGCCTTGCCAGAGCCCTCGTGTTTACTGTCCCCGCCAAATCCTTCCACTGCTGCCTCTCGATCTTTCTGCTCACTTCTCGCGACTGCGAGGTCACTAATAACAGCAGAGTCACTCATCATGACAACAAATCGCGCAGAAGGAGCAGTTTATTAACTGCAGCAGCTGACAGGCGCCTAGCGCAAAGGCGCGCTGGCCGCCCAAAAGTGTAATTGTAGGATTGCTCTTTGCCTTTCCTGCACCCGGGCTCAAGCGGTTAGCGCAGGCTGGCGATTGCGGCCAAACTTCTTTTAGCGGCTGATCCCTGTCAAAGTTCAGAAGGCAATCCGTGCTTGCCTATCTCGATTATCGGTTTGCTCTTTTGGGTAAACGAGAGGGCGTGGCGCTGAGCTACCGGTAGATGCTGGGCGCGTGGCGAACGCGTGAGCATAGCATCGCATCGCAACTCTTGCTTCTCGGGTATTTTTTACAAATACACAGCAATCGATCATGGCGCAAGCGCAGTCTTCCAGGCCCAACAAACGAGCAAGAATCGATCACCAGGACCATGACCTGGCCACTATCGAAAGCAACGCGCTGAAGGCGTCCCACGAGGCCTACGTGGCGGCACTCAAGCAAGGCTTTGCAGAACAGCTCTCGGCGGCGCGAGAACGCGAAGGGAAGCTACACTCAGAGATCAAGCGCATCGATGCCATGAATTCCAGACTTGCCGAGCGACTGTGCCCGAAGATCGACTCCAACGACGAGGACCCACGGCCAGACCAATTGGAACACATGCAGTTCGTCCTCACGGACGGCGGACACGGACGGCGACTTGTTAAACTTGACGGCGACCGGCCTATGGACGATCTGTATGATTTGGTGGCCCTACTGTGCAGGCGGCATGACTTTGCGATCATGTATGCGGACACGCCTATTGAGGATTACAGCGACGATGATATTGTATGTTTGTCACACAGCTGGTGCGGAAGAGACGATTCTGACACTCGAGATGTACAATGCCAACGCAAGGGTGGCAATGCCTTTTCTCTTCATGCCTTGGAAGACGGAAAGCTCGCGGATCGGAGGCGCATAGTCTTTGCCTCCTGAAGAGCGGGCAAGCCATCGCCCATGTACTATCTGCCGGGACCACCGGGTACCCCAATGACACGATTCTCTCTCCAAATGCTAAGGCCAATTGCGACGATCACACATGGGCAACGAGAGTCGCCTGGAAGCGTCTGTGATGAGTTCGGCTTGACAACTCATGGAGTAGCCGCACTTGAGGAATGCTTCTGCCAGCGCGTTGACGATGTCGTCGTTTTTGATGCCAAGCTTGTGCAACACTCATTTCAATCAAGCAAAACTAGTACCATCACTGCTCAGCTTGCATTCTCCGGGGCCATCCTCGACCACCTTGTCCTGGTACAGATACCTCGAGCCTTCGGACGAGTGCTCGCGGAGCCTCTGTAAAGGACTGCGGTGGCATCATGGAAGGTGATCATGGGGCGCGGAAGCTGTGTGCTGTGGCTGAGCGGATGGGAACAATCGATGAGTCGTCCTTCATGCTGTTCTATTGCGAGGTAGCAAACCATCTGAACAGGCCTATGTAGGCCGTCCTGCTACAAGGTTGAGACCCTGGGTATGTGCATCTAACGACAATCGTATATTCCTCGAACAATCCTGAGTCTAGAATAGCAGGAGGACTACACTTTTCTGCAGCCCTCAGGTATTGATCTGAAGGTGCCAGATTCGACATCACCCAGAAAGACATGATCTGAGCAGGGCTACAGTCCTACGAGGTGCTACTGGTCACAGTGACTGTGCTAAGTGAGGACCGCACATTTGTTAGACGCTGTCGAGTGAACGCGAGTGATAAGATCAACCGCCAAGGGGTGGCTCCGCTTTCAAGATGTCAGTGAGTTTGGGCAGGTACAGAATATTTCCGAAGTGAAGTCGAGTTTGAGCCAGGTCCGTGCGGTGGCGCTTTCACATGCCTCTTGGCTTCGAGCGTTTGCAATCGCACCCCAGGTATTTCGCTTTCTCAACTCGCCTCCGACATCTACCACCATCAACATCTTCGACCGACATCCACACGTCAGCGACAATGGCGGCAACCACCGACAAACTCGTCGAAGACCTCGACAACTGCAACATCTCGTCTGGCATCTGCACGCCCACCACCTCGATGTGCGAGACTCCAGCTGCGTATCGCTCGAGGACCCCTTCGCTCGCCAACGAAGGTTACGATGCGCACTCGTCGTACTGTAGGATCCTGCGTGAGGAGGCCAGGGCCGAGAACAGCACCCCCGAGGGAGAGAAGAGGGTCATCGTCATCATCAGAGACGCGCACGACGTGGACGGACCGGGCATGTCTTTCACTCTCGGCCTGAGTAACACCTTCAAGAATGCCTTCGACGCCTTCAAGTCCGCCTCGTGCAAGAACTGCAGGCCGAGCGATGACATCCGCTTCAAGATCAAGTGGGGGAGGCTTACGGATGAGGACACGCCTCGCAAGGTAAGCTTTGACTCCTGAAAGCGTGAACGAAGCATAGCGTTGACACACTTCACAGTTTGGAGTTTGGCACAACGATACCCTCAGTATCAGCGCCTTCTCCAACGGTCCGGGCCTGCTCTGCACCAGGTGCAAAACAACCGGCTACCCTACCAGCCATGGCGAGCGCCTCGACGCCAACAGCCCCTTCCTCTTGCACGCCACGCCAGCCCGTCCTCAGCTCCTTCGCCTGCTCTTCAAAGACCCAAATGGGAAGGTCACTGGCGTTATGACTACCAATACCTACAAGCTTGGACATGCCATCAACGACTACGCTCGTCGCACCGACTGCCATACGCGCTCGCTTTACTGTTTCTACGAGGGCGAGGCGATTGCGTTTCAGGATACTCCAGAGGAGGTGAGTACATCCCCTGCAAGACTGCCTTTGTACATTCGTGTGCTGACTTCGGGTGTAGATGGGTATGCCGAATGATGCGGTCATCGACGTCAAGATGCACGTCATGGGCGCTTGAGTGTATCTCTCTTGAGCCCACGGTGAGACTGAGCCGGAAGCGCATGAGCTGCGGACGGCGGGTTATGGCTGTCTGTGTTCAAGGGGCGTACAGATGCTGAGGAGTCGAGGAGGCTTGATTAACGTCCAGGCTTACATTGGCATGGTGCAGGTAGGCTTGCGCGCTGGACAACGGCAATACTATTCGCATCGCAGCTTTATGAAATGCATAGCTTCGTAGAGTGCGTACGCACCATCGATTCCTCATTAGCTTCACTGAGTTGCAAGCTTATAAGTGATCTTTGTCTCACCAAAAGAAACTCTTCAAGGATGGGAGTCCTTTTGTTCATGTGCTCAGAAAGTGGACCGGACTCCGACATGGGGCTTGTGTTCTAACAGCATATAGGTAAGATCGAGAGTCCATCCTGGTATGACATACCAAGACTTGCTGAATACAGATGCTTTTACGATCACCGCAGAGTGATGTAGTTGGACTGGTATTTATGGAGACTGGTGGTGATCACTTGTCCAATGCCGCGATGAACAAAGGTAATTGACGCATCGTGCACATAATCCAGACTTTTGGGGGTAGTTGGATCTGCCTGTAGACGCCCGTCGGCTTACGTGAAGAGAAGGGCAGCAAGTACGTTCCAAGGAATTCTACGCTCCGCTTGCGCTCAGCATACACTGTGGACATCTCATCCTCCCCAAGAGCGACACTTCTATGTTGGTCAGTCAGGCCAAAGCTGACAAGTTCGAGCCATTGGCAACGTCCCGTTTCGCTAGAGCCCTTTTCGCTTTCTGCGCCATGGTCCAACCTGAATGATGCCAGGTAGAAGCTGGCTCGACGTTCGTGATGCTTGCTGCCTTGAAGCCGCCGCATCTCGTCTCAAGATCAGCGAGTAGTGCGTGGTAGGCTACGGCGTTCTGCGGCCTCACAAGATTCTCGGATCTTGCGAGCTTATATGCGGAACTGGTGTCATCCGGATGGAAGTCTCGCTTGATGTCCGTAAGGCGAAGTCGTGCTAAAGACAAGCCGACGTCGTACTCAGGTCCACATTGAGTATACAACCTGTCGGAGCTATGGCTCTGCGCCAAGAAATCTCTGGCGGTTCGGTGGACGAAGGTTACACCGCCCTGGCTGATCTCGAGTAGGTCAGCGCATCTAGCATCAAGATATCTGCTTAGCTTCTCTAAGGAGGCTTCTGTGAGGCATCCTGGATCTGGGCCTGGGCCGTGGTAGAAGTAGCATTGGCAGTCGTAGATCCGTTTGGCGTCGTGCGCACTGGGTGGCACCGAGATTGTGAGCGCATAGTCAGGCTCAGATTCCTCTAGCGCCAGGCACCGTGGAGCACAGTACGACATTGTTCCCTCGGCAGACGTTGCCGCAAGGAGCAGCCGGGCGGACTGATGTCGATATACAGGTTCAATGCGGTTATACATTCGTTTGAAGTAACCGTCCAAATCGTCAGGGTAAGATTCCAGTCTTCGGCAGAGGGTCCTCAGATCGTCGTCATTCGTCAAGCCCGGTATGAGAGAGCGTACAACGAGATAGACCCATAGAAAGACGCCTTGCGCCTGCGGTGATGGTCAGTCTTACCATGGGACCGTTACCTGGCTCGTAGGCTGCTTACCTTATTCTTAATACCTTCAATCAGTGCCTTGCATCCAGCTTCATCCTCAAGACGCATATAGCGGACAGCTTCTCTGCGCTCAGTCGATCTTCGACGTATGCCTTGATATCCTGCGCCGTAAGGATCTGGACTTCCAATTGGCCGCCGATGCGCTTGTGGTAAGCTCGCTTGAAGACGTTATGTGGCCGACTGGAGACACAGACCTTGATGCAAGGGCTCTGTGCCAGTGTTGAGATCAGCTCTATCAGGTCTGCGTGTTCGCCCACGTATTCATCAAGGCCATCGATGAAGAAGCAGAGGCGTGTGCCGCTCTGTTTTCTCTGACCAAAGGCTTTGATGGTGGAACAAAGCTCGGCGTATGTCCATGGGATGGCTTGTGTCATGGAATCGCCAAGGAACCGCTCCGGCAGAACGTCAAGCGCCAGTTCAGGAGACTGTTGGATAATGTGGACGAGCAAAGTACGCAACAAGCCAAGCTGAGACTTTTGCATCCCTGTCCCTGCATTCCAAAAGTAGTGGCTTGCGACTACCAAATCGTCTGTCCCAGCCCAGGCTCGGAGCATTCGGAGAGTCTCGTGGTGTTCGATAACATATTTCATGAGGGTTGACTTGCCACAGCCAGGTTTCCCGGTGATCCAGAAGATGCCATCTTGGTGTTGTGCCCACTGACCGAAACCAGTTTTCTGCCCATCGAACATCCAAGCAAAAGTCCTTGCGTGGGCTTCCGGGATGCTGTCCTGCCGACTGTGGATCTCCTCAAATACAAGCGTCTTCAGAATATCGCGGCACTTTACCACGGCGCAGACTTGATCTGCCAAATCATCAAGTCTCGTGGCGAACGAGTTACCGGGCATGATGTTGTGTATCGTTTTGAACTGGTCAAGTACTGCTTTGACGTGCGGTTTGTGCCTCTCGTACTCACCCAACCGCTTGACTCGGTCTCGCTCGACTTTGTGAGACAGCCCGTCAAGCGAAGTCATAAGAGCCGAGCTTGACTTGCTACGACACCATTATTCATGTGTTATCAAGCCGCGAAGTTCTCCTGAAGCTACTTACTATTGCAGAACCGAAAGGCGAAGTATCATCTCTTGTTGCAGGTCGTTCATGTTTGTCCGAAGTCGAGATACGTCCTTCCCCTTCCACATCCCTCTGAAAGCCTTCTTGAAGACTTGTCCCGTATCCGTCCTTCGTCGCTGGCGCGGCCGTGCCTCTTCATGGTCAGCTTCGTTCTCAGTAAGGCTGAGAGTCGATAAGAGAGAGTCGAGCTTATCGGCCATGCCTTTCGTCCTTCGTACAGTATCCTCCATTTTCGCCTCCGGCCCGGGGCAAGATTGGCCATTGTGCTGGCTGTTCTGCGAAGACTGTAGTTGCGAGCTCAATATCTGCTCTTGAAGCTCTGTACACAAAGTTGCAGTGTCCCGTGCAAGTCTTCTCAAATGCACTTGCTCGGTTGTCGTGCCAGTCTTTGCAAGCTCACTACCCTTGCCAATAATCCGGAAGCCAAAGTCCACTAACTGTACGATGTTGCTGGCCAGTCCAAGTGAGGTCAGAGGATCGATCATGGCGACTGTGTCAGTGGTCTCCTGTCTGGAGACATAGAGATGGGCGTACGTAGGACGATAAGAGAGCTCGGAGATGCCAAGTAGACGGCAGGATGAAGAGTAATGATTGAGAAAGGCATCGTCGAGAAACTTGCCTGCAACCTTGATACGCCCAATGGGCGGCCTCTCTCGATCATGGCTTCGTGGCTATGCAGCTGGGGCGGAATGTCAATGCTGCGCAGTATACACCTGCATGGCGAGACAAGGAACACACTGCTTGGTAAAAGACCTCGCGACCTCGAGCCTCGAGGGTCGCGTGACTAATGCGATGCGGTGCTTCAACATGTGAGTGTGATAAGAGAAGAGAAGGTCTAAGAAAGAAGAGACGGAAACATGTCTCTTTCGAAGCACGTGACTCTCGGATCAGATAAGATGGTCCGATAATCGGACTTTCAGCTGCCGCCACATGACACCGTCGATACCCAACTTGCTCAACTTGCTGCACGCTGCAGCTCTTGAACATTTGCCCGATATTCTACCTCCAAAAACACACCCCCTCCAACGCATCTCATGCCCAACCGCGTCTACCGCCGCGCTTTGCCCACGAGCGAAGTCGCTCGGCCAGATCCGCGATAGCTCGAAGAGTGGTACGGTACGTGGGTCCTACACTTCCAAACCCACCGGCGAGCCGGCTTACTTCACACTTGACTTCCCACCTCCCGACTTATCTGATGCGTTTTGATCTGATAACTCGTTCCATCTTATGAACGAATCACTATCTCTTTATGGCTCACGAGCACCAATATGGCACTTTCACGAACGAGGACAGTGGATCTGATAGTAACACAGCCGGCGGAACCGCCACCACGGCGCTTGGAAACCAGCTCACTCACACAGCCGGCTCGCACGAGAAGCGGACAGATGCAGATCCATCCATGAGCCTTCCCACCATGAGTGATCCGGAGGACGAAGAGACTGCACGACCGGATACACCCTCCAGCCATGAATCAGCCCAAGCAGGCGTAAAACGAGTAGAAGCGATCGCCTCAACCTGGTCCCCCACAGGCCTCTACGTAGCCTACCTAGGCATCGCCCTAACAGCCTGGGCCACCTCCCTAGAATCCCAAACAACCACAAACCTCACCATCTACGCCACCTCAGCCTTCTCCGCGCACTCCCTCGTCTCCACCGTCCTGGTAGTCCAAGGCGTAGTCCTCTCGGTCGTCAAACCGCCTATGTCCAAGATCGCCGACGTATTCGGCAGATTCGAGGCTTTTTCTCTAAGTGTTCTGATCTATGTGGTGGGCTATGTGCAACAAGCCGCTGCGCAGGATGTGCGTACGTACGCGGCGGCGCAGATATTCTACTCGGCCGGCCAGACGGGTTTGCAGATTTTGGTCCAGATTTTCATTGCGGATACGAGTGATTTGTTGAATCGGGCGTTGATTGTTACGTTGCCGGATGTGCCGTTTCTGGTGAATGTGTGGATTGGGCCGGCGTTGGCGGATAAGGTTCTGAGGGATCTGAATTGGAGATGGGGATATGCTATCTGGGCCGTGGTGTTACCTGTGGCGTTCCTGCCTCTGGCACTGGCGCTTTGCTTCAACCAGCGCAAAGCTGCGAAGCGTGGACTTCTGCCGCCATCGCCGTTTGAGGGCAAGACGAGATGGGAGGTGGCGAAGAGTCTTTGGTTTGAGTTGGATGTTGTTGGACTACTATTGATCTGCGTTGGATTCTCACTCATATTGATACCCCTGACGATTGGATCGCGAGCTTCCTGGAACAACCCAAATATCCTGGCTATGCTTATCTTCGGGGGGCTCTGCGTGATCGCATTCCCATTCTGGGAACGAAGCAAGACCTTGGCACCACGAGCATTCTTCCCCCGAGCACTGTTCAAGAACCGAACAGTACTCTCCGGACTAGCATTCGCCTTCTTCTACTTCAGTAAGCCCTCGCTCTCCATCCCTCTCTCCCTCCCAACCAAGAAGCTCCTCCAGCCGCTAACACAAATTAAACAGTGGCCTTCTACCTCTCAATATTCCCCTACTTCCAATCCTATCTCCTCGTCGTCCACGACCTCTCCATCACCCGCGCCGGCCACATCATCCAAGTCTTCACCTTCACCGCCACAATCTCCTCTATCCTCGTCTCCCTCGCAATCAAATACACTAAACGCTATCGGAACTTCGTCACCGCCGGGGCATGCATTTACGTCATTGGCCTCATATTGATGGTCTTCTACCGCACGCAGAACTCCTCTCTCTCCGCAATTGTAGGAGCGCAGATATTAATCGGATTGGGAGGAGGCATGTGTCATGGTCCTGCTCAGTTGGGCGTGCAAGCGTCGGCAAGCCATCAGGAAGTAGCTGCCGCTACTGCTGCATTCCTCACCCTCCTCGAAATCGGCGGAGCAGTCGGGTCAGCCATCTCAGGCGCTATATGGTCCTCCAACGTCCCCTCCAAACTCTCCTTATACCTCCCCCCGGAGACTCAAGATCGCGCAGGAGAGATCTACGGGAGTATTGCTCTCGCCGCGAATGGTTGGCCGATGGGCGATCCGACGAGGGAAGCGATTAATCGGGCGTATCAGGAGACTATGACGCAGATACTTATTGTGGCGGTTTGTGTGGCGAGTCCTTGTATTTTGTTGAGTTTGGGGATGAGGGATTATAGGTTGGATGAGATTGATCAGCATGTTAAGGGGGTGGTGATTGGGAAGACGAATCTGAGGGATTTGGGTGGTGGCGGGGAGGGGGAGGCTGGGCCGAGTAGTGGTGGGGTGACGGCTAGGCTCTTGAGCCATGATGAGCACGATGATTATGAAGCAGATGATTGTGGAAATGGTGATGAGAGACGAGATAAGCCGGGTACAGAACCGTTGCTTGGGAATGGAAATGGGAAGCAGAGGAAGACGGCGTGATTGGTTAGCGTTATGTGATGATGCTGCGTACGAGCGATGATAGACGAATTGGTTAGGATACCCTTAGCATATAGCGGCGTTGGACATACGAGTACATGACGCATAACACATCCTGTTATATTGATCTTTCATGTGATTGTCTTTCTGATCGTGAAGTTGATGCCTCAGGTTTCAGGCCGCCTCCGCCCTTGTCAACATCGAGCGAGACGTTGCAGACCGCATCTTGCGCTAGAGCTTTGCGACGACGGCTCCCTGTCGCCTCGTCCGTCCGCGAAGAATTCGAAACAGATCTCTCCGTTACTCAGTACACCACTCAATCAATCTACCCCTCCTATAGTACCATACTATCTCCTCGCTGGACTTGGACACGACAGACGACAGGATAGGCAGGAGACAACAGTACGTACGGCGGTAGAAGAGGCTTGGCTTGGCTGCGCCGGGTGCATCCAGCGACGCGGAAGGGAAGATAGGTACAGCGGTACAGCATTGGGAGACACGGGACCCTGAGTTTGTGTGAGTTTCACGAGCGCGAAGGACGTGACTTCACTGCAGAGTGAGCGAGCGGCAAAGCGCTTGCTTCACGTGCCATTGCGCGCATTTGCTGAGAGGCGTAGGCGTGACCTTACTGCTCGATACCAAGCGATAACAACACATACGTCCCTGCCTTCGAGATCCGATACTCCCAACCGAACGCGACTCCTACGTTGAGGAAGGATTGAAGGTGAAGTCGCAGTTAGGCGAAAGAGCAGCTGCATTAAGCAGAAGTGAAGTGGTGGGATACCGAGTACAATGGTGGTCGCTACGATAAAGTATGCCTTCTTCTCTACACTCCCCTGAGGGCGAGGACGAGCCTTGGTATCTGCGTCGCACAAAGGACAAGGTCTTCATTCTCGACTACGACAAGAGCTGGCGGATAAAGTTTGGGACATGAACACAGCGCAGGAGATACGAACTGCAATGCTAACAGAGCGGGTGCTGCAGATGCGTGGTAGTCGGCGACGGTGCCGTCGGCAAAACCTGCCTCCTCATCAGCTACACCACCAACAAGTTCCCCTCGGAGTACGTCCCGACAGTCTTTGACAACTATGCCGTGACGGTGATGTAAGTCTCCGGTCTCCAGAACCCCAAACCTCCCAGGAATCTACCCGAGTACTCACGGTAGATACACAGGATCGGCGACGAACCCTACACCCTCGGCCTCTTCGACACAGCCGGCCAAGAAGACTACGACCGCCTACGCCCCCTCTCCTACCCCCAAACCGACGTCTTCCTCGTCTGCTTCTCCGTCACCTCCCCCGCCTCCTTCGAAAACGTGCGAGAAAAGTGGTTCCCGGAAGTGCATCATCACTGCCCCGGCGTCCCGTGCCTTATAGTCGGAACGCAGACGGATCTGAGGGACGACCCGCAGGTAAGAGATAAGCTCGCGAAGCAGAAGATGCAGCCCGTGCGGAAGGAGGATGGGGAGAAGATGGCGAAGGAGTTGGGTGCGGTGAAGTATGTGGAGTGCTCGGCACTCACGCAGTTTAAGTTGAAGGATGTCTTTGATGAGGCGATTGTTGCGGCGCTTGAGCCGCCGGTGGCGAAGACGGGGAAGAAGAGTAAGTCAAATCCTCGTATGTGTCGCGGTGTGGTGGATCACACTGACGGTGGCGTTGCAGGGAAAGGCAAAGGTTGCGTCGTGCTATAGCCTCCAGTTGGGCACTTTCAAGCGAAGCGAGCGATCTGGAGCTCAGGCAGCTGGGCGTGAGGCGTTTGGGCGCTTTTAAGGGAGCATCGTAGGCGTCTCATAAGTTAAGCTGTTTACCGAAGTCCTTCGTAGCCCTCTTGTCTCATTTGTGTACTGCCCGTTGAGTTGACAACTTTCTGACATATGAAGCTCCACTCGATGACGTTTCGCTCCTGCCGCTTTCGTTTGGGAAACGCTGCGCTTTTGTTGACAAACAGAGAGCAGAATCTTCGTCGCCGGTGCAACGCCGGCGACCTTCCGAGAGCAAGTTTCGCGAGAAGCGAGAAGATTCACGCGCAGCTTCATCAATAACATTGTAGAGCTATTGTGCCAACACTCGCTATTGTCACATTCTTTACCATTGTTGGCGTTTAACAACTAGAATCATCTAACCCCTTCCCCAGCAGCAGAGCATCTCCAAGATGCCGCCTATCAGAACAAACACCTCGCGTCCCGCTTCGCCTCCCAAACATCAACAACCACCAACACTTCCGGGGATACCGGAAGCTACGCCGGGACCTAACGCTTTTGCGCAGCACGCGGCGAGGATGGAGAGGCATCGGTATGAGGGGAATGCGTTTTTTCAGCAGGAGGCGCTGAGGAGGGGGTACACTCCTCCTCCGCCGAGGAGTACGGGTGGTGCGGTGCATGCTGCGCTCAGGACAGGGGGTGAAGGGGATGAGAGGGATGAGGTGATGAGTATGGTGCATCCTGCTTTGAGGACGAGGGGCGGTAGTCACGGAGCGAATGACGTGGCTTCTGGGGGGCTGGGGATCAAGGGTACGGCGCGAGATGAACGCGACGTTCATCCTGCTTTTCGGAACGCTGGCTCTGGCGGCGAAACGAACACAGTCTCCGGGCGTAGGGGAAGCAATCCGGCGCAAGACTCACGCGAGCTTCACCCTGCGTTCCGGACCACCAGCAACGAGCCCACCCCCGCGACTGGACTGATGATCAACAACGTCGCGCAAGACCCACGCCAGGTTCATCCTGCATTTCGGAACGCCGGCCCTGATAACGAGACGAACCAGACCTCTGGCGGGCTGATGGTCAGCAACACCGCGCACGATCCTCGCGAGTCTACGATGACGACTATGTCCGGCTTCATCAACGCTGGCAAGCATACCATTTCACCACCGCTCGCCGCTACAACCTCGCCACCGCTCGCTCTCATGCCTGAAGATGGGCGGTTTGCGGAGCCGACTAGGCGCGGCATCATTGAGGAGCGGAGAGAGCAGATGGTGCACGAGGCTTCTGACCATAGTGAAGAGGAGCGCGTGCCGGTGTATCAAACTTTCGCGCCTACGCCAAAACCCGCGAGTGAGGAGTTTGCTTCTACCGGCATGGCTACCTATCTCGCGTCCACGAAGAGGCAGGCTGGAGCAGGCACGCCGCGCAAACCGAAGCCGAGAGTTTCGCTGCCGAAGAAGGAGGTTGGTGGGAGTGGAAGTGAAGGGCAGAAGAGCCCCAAGAGGAGTTTCTTCGACAAGTTGCGCATGACCAAGATCAGTGGGACGCCTTCGCCTTCGATGAGCGCGCTTAGCACAGATGGGTATGTGGATGAGGCTGAGAACATGCCGGTGAAGGCGCAGGCGGTGCTTGGGGCTTCACCGTCTAAGACTACGCTTGTGAGGAGCTCGTCGAAGCAGAAGAAAGGGGGCTTGTTCACTTCGCGTAAAGTTGCTGAAGTGACGGACGTCAACACAAACAGCAGCATGTCCTCACGCAGATCCGGCTCCACTGCGCCGGAGGAGGGTCCGCGCAGTGGGAGCTCGCTCGGGAAGACACCGCAGACAGCGCACACGGCCATGTCCGATCCGACGCACTACAGCATTGTGAATGGCAAGCGCGTGCCTTCGCAAACATTCTCTGACAAAGGGGGGTACAATATGCAAGGCGCGCCCAAGTGCGCTGTTCAGCGCACTCAGAGTTTGAAGTACATCGATGGCGGCGCGCCACCAACACCACCAGCTAAGAATACGCCGCCGAACCAAGGAGCGCTCAAAGAAGGTACAGAGCCTCGTACATCAAATCGCGTCCCCTTTCATCAACAAGAAAGCACCCCATCCAGGCTTCCGACAGGTATGGTGAGCACAAGCGACCGCATCAGCCCAACCAAATTCGGCAGCTACGGCCACAAGGAGAATGCCAGACTCGTCACGAAGCCGAGCATGTACTCCCTCCACGCCTCCGTCGTCCCTGAGATGCTAGAGGTCTCCGACTTCGAAGAGCTCAAATCCCGCTACGACGGCCTGGCACTGGAAGGCTTCAGCATGCCGGCGGAGACGCACTACAACCATCATGCCCCGAAGAGCCCCGAGATGACGTACTCGCCTAGCATGTACTCGGTTACTGACTTCGGCCGCCACAGCGTGGATGGAAGAACACCAAGGCTGAGGAACTGGGGCAGCATCGATGAATTGCCGCGGGTGTCTGAGGAGCATGAGAGAAAGAGTCATAAAACAAAGAATAGTTCGGCTAGCGGCGGCAGTCGTAGGACGATTGACATTTGCTACCCGGACCTTGCAAACGACCCTTCTGTCACTCCGGAGTTGAAGGCGCATCTTAGCACTGCCAGCGATCTGGCCACTGCGGGTGATTTGGTGACTGCAGGCATGGAGACGAGCATCCCACCTGGTAAGGAGTTCGGTGCCAATATGGACGTTACTCCCAACCTCGACCTCCCACATCACGGACACACTCACTCCCGCGACCACAGCAACAGCCCACACCACTCCATCACGGACGCCAGCATCTTCGCCAGCGGCGATCACCACGACTCGTACGAAACTTCGCCTTCATCTTTCAATCATCCAAGTGCTGTGCCGAGCCCGCTGCACTACTGGGAGACTTTGCCGGCCACTACGTACGTTCCACCGCCGAAAAAGGGTGGTCAGGGCAGGATTGCTGGAACCGAGGAGCGCGACTCTGGTCTAGGCCTTCGCAGCAGGGAGCGCTCCACTTCTGTCTCGCCAACTCGCAGCGGCAAGAATCTGCTAGAGACAGCACCGGTGCTGGGCTCGGCCACGCCGCCCCAGTCGGGTGTGTTTACGTTCTCATCGCGCGTTTCCTACAGCAAGATCAGGGCGCACAAGGCGCAAATGGCGGAGAAGGCTCAGATGGTGGAGGATGTGGCCCACGATTCCGGCACGGATGTTGACCCGCAGAAGCCTGGCGCGGATATGGCGACCGATAAGATGGATCACTTGATCGCCATAGTAAGCCAGATGGCTTCTTCGCGCAATGAGGATCTAGCAGCTTTCCGCGATGAGATGCGGGCTACGAACGCCCGTGTGGACGAGCGTCTGGCGGCCAACGACATGGCTCCTGCTCTGCCAACCGACCAGCTGGACCAGCTAATTGCCAAGGTGAGCCAGGTGGCTATGCAACAGCATGAGGAATTATTGAGTTTCCGCGAGGAGGTGCGCGGCAACGCCGCCCGCATCGATGAGCGCCTGGCTGCCATCGAGGCCCAGCGTGCTTCTCCCTCTCCGCCACCGTCTACCAGCGGCTTTGGTGGTACGGGAAGCCAGAGTGAAGACTCCGGGTCGATGGGTAGGAACCGACTCCGCGTCGCTACGAGCATGGCACATGACTTCTACCGTCGTGGGCAGTCTCCGGGCCCTGCTGTCTCGCCGACGATGGCGCAGATGGAGTTGACGAATAGGCAGTTGACGGAGATGGTGCATGGGCTTAGGACGCAGCTTGAGGAGGTTAAGGGTACGATGGGCAAGAATAAGTGAGCGGTGGGCCGTCTGAGTACACAGTGCGACGATGTTAGCTTTGTGGATACGTATCTCTGGTGAGCAGGTTGCGGCTTGGTAGGCGCTAGGCCTTTTGGGCACTGCTGTGCCTCGCGTTGGCATTGAGACTGATACTCAATGCTGTTGGAGAGCTTGCGGCTGGATACAGGTGGTCAGCGTTGCATGACTTTTCCTTGGGCGTTCGGCGTTTTGCTTTTAAGCTTAGCAATCAGCATCGTTCTCTTGAAAGCTCACTGAACGCTTGGTCCATCCGGCTAGTCTTCACGTCCATTTTGCTAAGTGAATGGGTCTTGGCGATCACATCGCATGAGTCCAAAAGGATTCTTCATGGAGGAGACGGTGCCATAGCGAATATCCCAGGATGACGAGCTGGGTGCTGAGCACAACGCTCCGACCATCATGACCAGCTCGTCGATATCTAAAGAGCGGAGATGGTCTCGTCCCAAACCCGCCAAAACTCTCCAAGCCTTCCAAGCTCACCAAGCCTCCCAAGCCTCACAAGGCTGAACGCAAATGAGCAACTCAAAATGAGCGTCTGAACGCCCAACAGCGGCCCATACGGCGCAATGCAAGCTCATTTGGCCACCGACACCAACGCCGCCGAGTGAGAAGCTTTTCGAGACGCCCAGAGATGCCCAAGGTAGTAGTATCGGCTTTACGAAGCGGTCCAGAGGACTTGGAACGCCGCAAGGAGCACTGCGGGGCCTGATATAGAGAGCAGACTCGCAGCCAACATCAACGTGCCTGGGCAGCGTTAGTCTTGAGAGGACAGGCAGTCTCGGGGAGCGAAGGAACTGAACACCATAGCGGCGCCAGAAGCTTTCGACAGCTACATAGTCTAGTCTCATACAGTTTGTAAGCCATCCTGGAAAGGTATTGCCTAACTTAGGCGTACAGGCATGTGTGTGGCTGTTCGCTTACTCGCATCATGTGGTGTGTTGGCTGCAGGTTCGGCCTCTGGCTTCCTTCAAGGCTTCTTATCTTGTAGGGCTCAGAGACCGGGACATGGTAGCATGGAAAATGCTGTTGCGGCCCCGTGCGAACATATGTAGCGCAGCACAGCCTTGTTCTTTGCCTGCTTTCGTTTCAGCGTATGTTGAACGAGAACGAAATCCGGGATCCGAGATCCGTTTAGCGGTGTAGACATCAGGCGTGCTCCGTCGCCATGCCTCCCCGTCGGGATTCTGTAGCATGCCTTCCTGTCAGATTTGCGGCGAGATCGAATTTCAGGAGTCGACACTCGACACCGGGGTTATAGCATGATATCTCGCGCAATCCGAAGTCGAAGAAGGACCGAAGGACCAAGGGCTGGATCGCAAGATAGAGCCTGGCCCTAAACGTTGTTTCGGAGCAGCCGAGCGGGCCTCCACATGCGCTATCGTTATTAGTCAACCAACCACTACTCCACCCTTACCTTATCTTTGACGAACCATCATTGAGGCCGTGCCTACGATAAGAGGCGATTGTTACATTGTAGGATTCGTTAGGTTTGCTACCTACCTAGTCATTTGGAGGGCGGTGCTGGCCGCCAGGCAAACATTCAGATGAGTACATAGCCCCCAAGCCAATCACGAGGAGCAGACGCCGCAATATTGCTGCGCGTATATACGAGTGCCTGCCTCGTTCGGTATCTGGTTGTCGGTCGTTTGGCCACTATCAGCAATGTCTCCACTTTTCCGCAGAGTGCCAGGCGAGTTAGAACTCGCGAGGGTAGCGTGCACCGGCACGATGTCACATGGGAGAGGCGAGCTGGATGGGGCAGCTGTAACAGTGACCAATCGCGCATCGGAATGGGTGTTCTAGATACCACGCTAGTCATGCAGTTGCTTTTGGGGATTGCGCTGCGCGGCGGGCAGCTCGGTTCAAAACTCGCGCTGCGTGCACACGACCGTCTTCCTCTTCACCTCACGTCCTCGACACGTTCAGTCCTTCTCATCACTTGTCGCGGCTATGGAGTATAGCAACGGAAAGCTGGACGATCATGGCGAGAAGGGATTGCCTTCAGGATACGCCGACCCACGAGATGATGGCGACATCGCGACAGGAAATGTCCTACATCAGGATCTCAAGGGCAGACACATGCAGATGATTGCCATGTCAGTTGGATATTGAGTCGTTCATGGCGCGCAGGACATACATACTGATGACTTCCAGGGGCGGTGCGATTGGCGCAGGTTTGTT